>CAAKHC010011338.1:46578-75317 GCA_901007825.1 Macroramphosus scolopax
TGGGATCTACGTAAAAGCGGAAATACGTCATCCAGGCCCGCCCAGCTTTCCAAATAAGGATAACGCCGGTTACCCGTTGTTTTGTCTTATCATCAATTCAAAACAACACGGCGGTAATGGCGGCAGCAGAGTTACTTCTCAAACAAGAGTTACAACTTAAGGTCTTATACATTAATTGTGAAAAACTTCAGCAATTAATTGTGTAAAATAAGAAATTTACTTTTACTTTTACTTTTACTCTAGGTACTTAAGTATTTTTAAAAGCATGTACTCTTGAATACTTAAGTACATTTAAAAGCAAGTACTTTTTTACTCTTACTCGAGTAACATTGTAACTGAGCTACTTTTACTTGTAGTGGAGTACAATTTGACTAGGAGTATCTGTACTCTTACTCAAGTATTGGGGTCGAGTACTCTGCCCACCTCTGATTATTATTAATAATAATGAGAATCATTATATGGCCGTTCAGCACTTCCCACAGATCTGCTGCATTAAGTGCTTGATCACCATCATCATCTTCCCACGATTGGTCTGAAAAAAGAGAGGAGAAATGTTTAAATAACACCTGCCTCAATTTCACTATAAATATCACCAAAGATAACCTACATCGTGCACTATAAACCCCTTGACAGAGGACAGGCTATGTCGCCCTCAGCTGGAATAGGCATCCGTACAAGTACGGACAATCACTTTGCAAGTTCCATATTTTCTAAGCCAAGTTAAAAGTTACTGTCCTTGGCACACCCTGCTTTTTGTTGATTCAGACAATGAGATCACCTCTTAAAGCATAATTGTCCTCAGTTATATCCCTCTCAACAACAGAAACATGACACTCAAGTATATGTCAGTATGCTGCCTTATTACTTTGCTTGCTAGATGTACCAGATTATTAATGTTTATAGCACAGTAACTGTCTATTGACACAACATAGGAAACAGTTCCATGCAGCACATGTCTTTTTAAAACAGAAATTTATGAAAAACAAGCAATTTATGTATCTTACACACAGACACACAGACAGACAGACAGACAGACACTCACACACCTGAGAGAAGAAAGAAAGCAAAGCCACCAAATGAATATACTTCAAATTAGATAACAAGATGCACCCTTGCATGTCTCATTGTGGCTGCACTGTAACGTGTAGAACAACAGAAATGAATCAGCTTCAGCTGTATTCCTTGTGACAGTCTCAGGGTTAGGGCAAAACAATACGTCATTAAATTATCATTCTAGCATTCATCAGCAATAATAAACGTTTGACTACCGCTATGCAAAAAATCTAAATGATTTATACAAGTTAGCAAATAATAAACCTTACAATAAATATTAAGACAATATTACTTTGGTGTTTATTACATTAAATCGTAACGTAACGTTATTGTTTTGTGCGTATATACAGTATGTGTGCATCGACACATATTAAGTGTCACGTGTTTTATATGCCACGGGCCTATATATCGCGACCTTATCTTATAGTTAATGTTAGTTTAATTGTTATATATATGACGTCAATTTCGGCCAATTTAGAGACATAAAGCTGAAGAGGTTTTATGTTGACGCGATCGGATTCTTCCCCACCGATCTAAAGTCGGGGGACAGCCCTCAAAAACAACCGTCCTCTTGTCATTGGTGGTTGCAAAAATAATTCCGGGACGTGGTTGGTTGACGAAAGATGGAGCTCCGCGTTTGTTTGACGTTCAGAAAGATGGAGTCGCGGCGTGTGATTCGCTGTCAATTATTGTACTCGGACATGATTCGCTAGCGAAAGATGGACGGCGCCACGTGATTGGTTGTTGAAAGATGGAACTCGCAGCGTGATTGGCCGTACCTGAACGGATGCCTATTCAAGCTGAGGGCGACGAGCTAAGAAACATGCAGTTAAATATAACCGTTCCTGTTTTGGGCGCTAGAGGTCAGTATGAGACAGAAAAGTGATAGAAGGCCCGACGAGATTCTCCCTTTCCCAGTTGTAACGTTACTATAGCAAGTTTTTAAAGCTTTAATGAACAGCACACATATATGTTAATTGTATTTTAGATATTTTGAAAGCCCCTTTCTACTGTTCTGAGGCCCAATTCTGTCATGTCGCGCGTTTTATCCCAACATGGTGAATGATAGCATAAGCCCGGCTAGCTCAGTCGGTAGAGCATGAGACTCTTAATCTCAGGGTCGTGGGTTCGAGCCCCACGTTGGGCGCACAGTTTTTTGTTTTTGTGTTCTATTAATATCAAGACACATTGGAACTATTTTGTGTGCACAGTTATCATAAGCAGTAATCAATGGGTATTAGTTACAGGGCACGTCAAAATGTGTTAGATCACAAAACAAAACTGGAAAATAACATTATGAATGTCCCCTTGCAAAGGCACTATGCAAGTTGTCAGTACTTTATTTGCTTTTCAATTTTACTGACCAAGAAGGACAACAAAGACAGTTCTTTCACAACGTCTGTTTAATTATTGATATCTGATACAGCACAGGCTGCTCACATTTTATCTAAAGCCCCTTCAGTTCTTCAAATCACTCTCCAATAATATGTCATAATTTTTTAATACTTTGGAGTATTACTCCAGTCCATTTAAACATTATTATTCTATACACTAACCACAGTTTCCTTAACCATATCTAGTCATTTGGCCAGTCTATATTACTAGTCTATATTCACCCTCTGTGTTTCACGGAGATATACCGCAGGTCTTTCCTTCCTGCAGCAGTCAGACTCTATAATCAACACTGTTCCCAGTAAACACTAAAGTCACTGTCTTTACTGCAATACTGTGTGTGCTGTACAATGTGCAATAACTTTACGTGCAATACCTAACTTATATACTTATTCATTTGTTGATATATTTTCTTGTAAATGCTCTTTAATGTGTGCACTATCTTCTTTGCTGCTGTAATGATGTAATGTATGCTTTTTCCTTTTCTATTATAAATTTCAATCGATGTGTTTTTAGTATACTATATCTCAATGTAGCTGTTTTGTCTTTTTATCTTGTTTATACAGACTGAGCAGACGATATAGGTGAAGAGCTACAGCCTCTCTTTTCACTGAAAGCAGCCAAGAGGGAGGGAGGAGTTTAAACAAAGGCCCTCTGCCCGTAAAAAAAATTGCAGGCTTGTTCAGAGAAGCCATGGTGTCCTGCTTCTCCCACTCGACATGCTGCCATTTCTACTCCTAAAGCCGTCAAATAAGCCAAATCTACTCCTGGAAGCTGCAAGACCTTGTCACGTGGGGTTTGTATGTCAAAAATACTTAATTAATCATGTTATTTGGGGGTTAAAGGCCTAGCTCTCCGCTTATTTTTCTTCCCCTGTCTCTGACACTCACAGTGCTGCCCCTGCCTGCACTGAACAAAGATAATTACTCAGGAAACATTTCGGCCAATCAGACGCGGCCTTGCATCTCGCCTGCGAGGAGAGCGACCAGTCAGGATCTGGCTAACATAACCAGGGCCTGATCGCCTTGCCTGAAGAGCGGAGCCTTCCCCGGCTGAGGGCTGAGAGTGTCCTCCATGTTTTATAAGTGTTGACATAACAGTGTGTCAGGCAGCCATGCATCCACAGAGGTAAGCTCTGTCTTTTTTATCTCAACTCTCTGATAACAACATGGCTTCCTTCTTGTCGTTGTGGTGACTGTAGGTTTCTCATGATGAATGTGCACACAGTAAAATCAGTTTGGTGTGCAGCAGCAGCAGCAGCAGGAGGAGGAGCTGGGGTGGATTGGAGGCCTCGCCAGGCCTCTGTGCTCCACTGTGCTGAGGGTGGGGGGTTGGGTAACGAGTCTCACCCTTGCTCTCTATCTGTGTCTCAGGGTCACATGGGTGCCCCAGACAAGCAGGCTGCCATACAGGAGGCAGAGTGGACCATGGAAAATCCTTTTCCCTTTTTTATAATGCAAAAGAGAGTCAGATTTGAAAATGGCACCCACATCTCCTCCTGTGTTGTAGCCTGGCAGGGAAAGAATGGGGGATGGGCAGTGGAGGAGGAGTGGAGGGGGTTATTATGTACCCTTTGTAAGAAGATTGGATCTGTGTTGTTTTCTTGTGTATCATGCCAGGCAGGGGAACGGACACAGGGGGCAACAGATGTGCTTGTAAAGGACAAGGAAGACAGGATATGACTTTTCTCACACTAATACTATAGTGCATGTATGTGTAGATACACACAACGTATATGACTGTGTGTAAAATATGATTCTGCTTCTGTAGAAACCATAATAGCAACATGTACTAAGAGTTCCTACACCACATGTTTGTCAAAGGAGGAGCCCTCAGTTTGTCCCAAAAAGATATTTTATTCCATTTATATCAGTCAAACATTCAGAAATTAGATGTTAAAACACACTTAAACTTGTTTTTGTTTTACAGCCAGCGGCCTTGAGTTTATATTCCAGGGCTGCGTCGAGTACAAAGCACTATTGTGAAACTGCTTCCTCCACTCTCTCTCATCCCCACACAGTGGCCATTTTGTGTTTTAGAGTGTTCTCCTTGGGAGAGGTTTCAGTCGTCACACAGATCAGACGGCAGGAGCAAAAGCAACCTTACAGTTTGCATGTGTACGTATGGTTTCTCTGCAAATACCTTTTTAAGTATTTAAACGGCGACGGTATCTCTGAGTCTTATCTATTTGTTTACCTTTGCCTCGGTCAGTTTTTCTGGTTTGTACACACGAGGACACAGACAGACACAGACATACTTGGCTGTTTGTAGTGGTTGTGCTACATCATGTAGAACCATTCTAGCAGCCTCAGCTGTGTGGGGGAGACAAAGAATGCCGTGTCTCATTTCATCTGCTCGACAGCGAGAAATGGTGAAGTAACATTCAGTTTTTCCTTTTCTTTTCTTTTTTTTTATTGCCAACACACCCTCACTGAGAAACCAAAAGTTAGCCTCCATTGCTGTCCAGGTGTCAGCTCCTCCACAGCCTGTGATATAAATGTTACTTGCTCACAGTGTGTAATGTCATGGTGTTTGGTTGGGAACGAGTCGTCTGGGCCTCTTTCTGATGTCGCCTTTAAAACGAGAACACAGAAGCTGAATAGTTTTGCATTTGAACTGCGAAATATAATCTCCTAAAAGGCCCTTTTTTTTTTTTTCCAAATCCACTCCGGCTTATTGTGGCATAATGAAGAAAGACAAGCCACACTGGAGGGAAATAAACTGTCTAGTGCACGGGGAAATCTCTGCATTGCAGCAAAAATGCTTTTGAAGAGGAAGAGGGGAGCCTGCACACTGTGATCCGTGTGGCATAACTCAGCCGACCAATAATGTTCCACCCTGTTGGCCCTCCAGCCAATTGCAGCTACAGTTGAGGTTAAAGATTGACAATCAGAGGGAGAGCAGCAGCGAGAAGGGCCTTCTGGAAAATTCCACAGCCATCTTTGATTCACCCTTTACAGCTTTATATAAAATCCAGGTCAAGTCTTTCTTTTGTTTAGGGTATTCTGTGTATACTATCAGCGTGCTGGTTTGAACACGCTCTGAAGGAGGAACCATGCTGGAACAGATTGTACTGTAATGAGAATAATTATTATTATGAAAATGCTCGAGTAGGAACTTCTCACCTTTTAATCATCTTGTTATGATGTTCTCAGGAAAAGCAGGCGTTTCTTCAAGTGACTGCATGTGGTTGTTCTTGTGGAAGCTGAATGTCTCTAATACAAACCTAATAATGTCTGTGAGGTTTTGTGTAGCTGGGTGAGTAGGATGTTTTTAAGTCAATGGGATTAAGCCCAATGTGTTTTCAATAGCACTTCCATATATCTGCATGTCTTGTCTGTCTTGTCTGCCACATAGACAGGCCGCTTGTTCAGAGACGTGTCTGTCAGCCTTGTAAAGACTGTGCATGGCTGTGTGGTTTCACAGTCATGGTTTCTGTTTCTTCAACATGGTATCTGATTATTGTAACACAGCAGTGTTCACGGGGAAGGAGAGCAGGCAAGAGTGAAGATGTGAAGAAGAAAAAAAAAGGAGCTCCTCACTTTGGTGGATATTCTCCCTCTCGCCTGTATCTCTACGATCGGCTGTGAAGGTTTGTCCTGACATGGCTAGGTTCTTTTTTTAATGTTGGACTGTAATCTCCACGGATCTCGCTGGTCCTCCTGCATGGATGTGCCAGTGCCTGAGTCTGAGCCTCGGAGTGGGGGATGGGGGAGAGGGGGGGAGGGGAGCAAGCTGTGGCCTCCATTTTCTGTGACGAGAGAACCCTGCTCGTCTCTCACAGGATTGGAATATAAAGGCACTGAGTGAGTGTTGTTGCCTTTTTGTCCATCAGGTACTACTTGCAGAGAGGAATACTGTCAGTATTTTCTTGAACGTGAGTCTGTCTGGAATACATCCCAGAATCTGCTGAGGATTTATTTGCCTAGGTCTCCTTGTGCGATGGATCACAGCTCTTGATCTGAGAATGCTCCTTGGATCAGCTTACTTCTATACTCCCGGTCATGTTGTCTTCCTGGTTGCTTCAGGAATGTCTTAGCATGATGTGTGTGTACAGGGTCGTGGGCCTTTGTTCAGCAGCTCTGGGCTGCCTGGGGAATGGAAATGCTGTCTTTTCTGGGCTTTTGTACACGTAGCAGAGTGACTTGCTAATATTTTCTTATTTTCATGTGGGCCTCGTTTGTTCACCGACTCCGGAAGAGGAAGGCCCGGAGGGGTTGGGGTGTGTGTGTCTTTGTGGGTGGGTGTGTGCTGGCAGGCTGAAACAAGATATCCATATGCCATGGTTTAAAAAAAACTCAACCCATGTCTGTCTTTCTTTTTTTTTTGAAAGATAATGCAGGTTTATGATGCATGATTTCTCCCAGGTTTCGTTTTTACTGGCTGTCGGGGATTTTCCAGTTTGGATTGACTGAAAGAACAAACTGTCTTTAGCCTTGATGATTGTGAGATAGCATGTGTGCATGCTAACTTTATAGTGTATACAGGACTGTTCTAGTCATCCGTAAACCTCTGCACAGTGAGACCAACACCGGGGTTGATTTAGAGTTTACATGAGTGTTGTTAATCCCTGATGTGATCACGTCTAATCTGTTAGGTTTGTTGGTTCTGATACTAAACCTTTAAAGTTCAGTGAACTGCCATTTGATCAACTTTTTGTGGAATGTCTTTAAGGGTGGAGGAGGGGAAGTGAAGAATGTTCCTGAAGGAAAAAAAAAAAAGAAGCTTATCCCGCAAATGTGGTTGACCTTTGAGTCGTAGGCTGTCCACCCCTCATGTTAGCTGGTAACCAGAACCGCAGCCCAATCTATGAACTGGTCAAGTGTGTGACCTGTCACTGCTCCTTTTTTTGGGAGGGTTTTCTTCAGGGGGGCTTGTGAATAAAGACTGCATGCTTGGAAACGGGGCCCTCTGTTTCTCTGACAAAGGAGGAGCCAAACCATCAAAGGCCGCCATTTATCGTTGAGTCCTTTCTTTGATCTCGTCTTTTTCTGTCAGAGGAAATGAGATGAGAGCAAAGCAGAGCAGAAGAAAGTCGAGGAAATTAGGCTTCTCTAGTACCAGATGTGTGCTAGAGAGGCTGTATTGTCTTCTGGGTTGGTTCTATTTATTCTATGATATTAATATTGCCTTGTTTGGATCGTCTGACATTGGAAGTAAAACATAGAATGTCCATGTAAAAATGTGAAGAAATACTAAATGTAAAACATGTGGCCACAAAGAGACGGACTAGTTGATGGACAATGATAGAAACATGACTGTGCTGAAAATTCAGGCCAAAAGTAAATGGACATTCAGGTTTGCAGCTTAGTCTTTTGCATTTGGTCTCCAAGAATGGGCCCAAATCCTTCAGGGCACCCTGTTGTTACTGAAGGGGCTTGAAATGCATACCGTTCCTCACCATGAGGCAACGTCCCTCTGGCAGTGCGGATCAAATCCCTCTGGATTCCATTGTTATTAGCACTATTAAACAATTTTCAAACACATAACACAGGGCAAGAAAAGGACTGCAAACCTTACAGAGGATGTGTATTCTGCAGGACGGAGGTGCAGGGCAATGACAGCTCAATAGCCCATGTGATGTTCTGAATATCAACATAAGCTCAGCAGACAGGAGTGTTGCCATGGTGATTGTTACCATTCTCTCTTTCCTACACGAAGCAGCGTGTTCTGTGTCGTTTGTTACCGATGGTATGGAAAGGATTCAAACTTCATTACACAATGTCAGAGATGTACTGTAATCAAATGAAAGCATTAGCAATGGAAAACCTGCAGAGTCCCTATTAACGGCTCCTCTGGGGCCCGGGTGCCCTAGGTGGTGTTCCACTTGTTTACTGTTATGCTGCTGTGGTTTCTGACCAGCCTTTTCTGACTTTGTGTTTGCATCTCTTCCTGTGTTTTCCCTGCTGCTCTTGTTCGGTCCTCTGCAGTCTGGCTGAGGAGGAGATAAAGACGGAGTCTGATGTGGTAGAGGGGATGGATGCATCCGCTGCACGATCCAAAGGTAAGTCTCCAAGGCCGAGAACGCACTCGCATCGTCACGCACCTTTTGTTTCAGAGATGGCTGAGTTAGGTTAGGCACTTAGAGCAGACTATCAGGTTCTGTACAGCTACGATGATGATCGATTCTTCCTGCTCGCCTGCCTGTTTTGTATTTCTGTCGGCACAGTCTTGTAGTTTAGATCGAGCCCTTTGTTATTGTCATCTACCCATATCATATCATAATAATGCACCTTTTCTGTAAATTCATTGGTGCTGCGACATCAGTGGTGTTTGTTCTGCTCTGGTCCGTGTCAGACTTTTCATGCCCAAAGCACATCCATGTGACAGAAGTAGCGCCTCCTTTAGATACGTCAGAGTCCTTCTTCTATTCAAAATAAACCCGTCACGTTTTCTGCATCCGTCCCTGCTGACTTTGAGCTTGGGTGATGTGATGGACATGAGTGCAGGGACTAATCTGAACGCTGATGTTTGATGACCTGATTGTCATTCTGCGACCAGTCCCTGATCCACCAGGGTCGGCAGAGCGGTCACTGCCACCGCAGAAGAGAAGGGCGTCGAGTCCAACCCACTCCTCCAATGGACACTCTCCCTCAGAAACCTCCCCCAGCCCACTCAAGAAAAAGAAAAAGCCTGGGGCTGTGCACAGTAACAACAAAGACCAGGTAAGGGGCCCAGTATGGTCAATTCAGAATCTGGCGCATTCTCAAGGACGGTGCTGGGGGCAAATTCCTGTGTGCTTATTGTGACTGGGAGTCAGTCGAGTTTGTGACAGAGAGATGGCACCCAAGTAGGGTGAAACCAAAACCAACGGCTGCTTCTTCCATTCAATCACATAGTAAAAGCAACTTTGCAAAGAAATATCAGGCCTCTGCACTCTGCAGTAGCCATAAACCCAACCAGAGCTTTGAGAACTCGCCAGTTATGACTGAATGAAGTAAACTTCTAGTTTAAAGAAGGACAAACTGGTACGTGTGTGACCTGCTGTGAGGGCAGTGGATTTGTCTTGTATTGATTGGTGTCTTGAGATTTGCAGCTGTGCAATTAATGCATGCTCAGCTCAGTCACTTCTTTAATACTGCACCTTTGGTGTTTATTGATTATTACTGCTGAATTTAAGTGTTATGCATTCTTGTAGACTGATTAGGAAGTAACGATGTCCTCTGTAAGTCCCATGTTGATATTGCATGATGTGACATGATGTAAACAACAAGGACAATAGTAGCTTTTATATGCAAGATATGATATATGTCATATTTTGCTGATGTGTTGAGAATATATGATTTGCTTCTATAAAAGGTTAAAATGAGCTGAAAATGTATTTTACCACCGCTAATGATACATAAATATTAAGTCAGACTGGGTCAGCTAAAGACGTTGTCCAAACCTTTATGAGGTGTGAGCTGATGTGGCATCAATTCAAGATTATTTGATGAAACGTCATCCTGATAAATCATTTATCAGGATAGAGAACCTTGTGTTCATGCACTGCGTCAAGCTCACACCCTAAACCGGTTTGGTCAGTCTGCTCTGACGCCGTTACAACAGTCACATGACCAGATACTTAGATTATGTAATGACTTTAAAAATGTGTTGTGTTGATTTGAATTTACTGCCCTCTAATTTGCTCACCCTGCTTACCCTGCCGGATTGCTGCCTTGTTTCTGTTGCACTGCACCTTTTTTGTGTTCCTGCGTGTTTTTGAAACCTCCCCCCTGTTTCTCTTGCCTGCATTTCAGTCAGAGCTAAGACATGGTCCCTTTTACTATATGAAGCAGCCAGCACTCACCACAGACCCTGTTGATGTTGTACCGCAGGACGGCAGGAATGACTTCTACTGCTGGCTGTGCCACCGCGAGGGCCAGGTGCTCTGCTGTGAGCTCTGCCCCAGGGTGTACCACGCCAAGTGCCTCAAACTACCAGCTGAGCCTGAGGGCGACTGGTTCTGTCCAGAGTGTGAGGTATCTCACCGAAGACATGTTAATGTGTGTGGGTGTACTCAAGCGATATACACGATTGTGGGATTCAAAGCACAATCTTACTTGTTGATAAGACGGGTCATCTAAAATAATGTGCGTCAACGTACGTGACCCAGAGATACGATCACTCGCTTTAGTCTGTGCTTGATGCTAAAACCTCTTAGACACCCCTGCAAGTTCTTTACCCTTCTAGAAATGTAGTGCACATGTGTTAAGGGGCACATTATTTTTGCTAATGTTAACATTCATACAAGCTAAATATTGAGGATGTAAATTTGTGTAAAGTTTAATTGCGTTCTGTCACTGTTTGTCCTTCGTTCAGTTTCATTCATGTCATCGATTCTGTTGTTGCAGAAAATTACAGTTGCTGAATGCATTGAAACCCAAAGCAAAGCAATGACAATGCTGTCAATAGACCAACTCTCGTACTTGCTGAAATTCGCACTCCAAAAGATTAAACAACCGGGGGTAAGTCTTGAAATGATCCCTTCTGGGCTTTTATTCTTTTTATAATTGTTTGATATCCGATGACGGAGCTTTTTAAATCAAACGTGCAAGAAGTTTTATGTCCAAATACTCTTTGAATCTGTTCAGACGGAGCCTTTTCAGAAGCCGGTGTCTCTGGAGCAGCACCCAGATTATGCTGAGTATATTTTCCACGCCATGGACTTGTCTACTTTAGAGAAGGTACCGATTTCAATTTTATTTTAGCCTCATTAAAAACTGTATACGAAAGACAAAGGCCGATCAAGTCGTACAGAGTAACCAGCTTAGTGTCAGTCTTGTCTCGGGGACAAATTGGCTGCGTTTCAATGGACTAGAATACTCCAGTTATTAACCCGACCAACAGGATAAACTAAATAGGACACGGCGGTGTAAACAGCATTATCCGATGCTCATCGTCGGATGAGTAATAATAGCGTTGAGATATGTGGAGTGTATTCTGATCTTAGTCTCATGATTTTAAAGTGAATTGTAAACTTGTGTCATTTGAATTAAAATATGAGCTCCTATTTGTTTTGAGTCTCTTGAGACTCTTGCAGCAGTCAAACTGCTTGACGACAGAGGCTCCAGATCCCGCCAAGTGTTGGGATGAAGGACATCTGGCCGAGTAAAACCAGTAGAGAGGAGGACCGTTGTAAAAACACAACCATAAAAATAACGTTCAGGTCAAGTTTCTGAAGGAAACTCCTCCTAGGACATAATGTGGGCATGCGTCATTAGTTGGGCTGTTCCTCTGTAACATGTAAACAGGATATACATGGAATATTGTATAACCCTCCTTATGTCAACACCTTAATCAAAAACATGGTGTCTTATTTAGAATAATCACAATAGTTCCATTACTGCAGCCCATGTTAACTTGGTCAATGTGAAATAAAAACATGGCTGCAGAAAAGTAAGAGTCATCATAGAAGGTGTAAACAGGATTATTTTCATCTTTTTATTTTTCTCCTATTTTTAAATAGAATATCAAGAAGAAAATGTACGGCTGCACTGAAGCCTTTCTGGCTGACATGAAGTGGATCTTACACAACTGCATCATCTATAACGGAGGTAGGCCAGTAACGTGTATCCGCTTTCACCCTAATCTGACGAGTAAGAAAAGGATACCTAAAGTGTGTTTTGTTTATTCCAGGTAATCACAAATTAACAGCAACTGCGAAAGTCATCGTCAAGATTTGTGAACACGAGGTAAAGCTGCTTCATCCTTGGTAGTGACAAAGTTTCTGTGTGTGCGTATGTGTTGTGAATTAATTCAATCTCTGTCCTTCGGTGTGCATTTCTAGATGAATGAGATTGAGGTGTGTCCCGAGTGCTACCTGTCCTCATGCCAAAAAAGGGACAACTGGTTTTGTGAGCCATGTGTACGTCTTTTAAATCTGATGATCAAGCAATATTTGTACATTTTGTTGCTATTTAAATGTTTAACTGATTTTTGTTCGTCCCCCATAGAGTCAACCCCACACCCTGGTCTGGGCTAAGCTAAAGGGCTTTCCATTCTGGCCGGCGAAAGCACTTCGGGAAAAGGACGGGCAGGTAGACGCACGGTTCTTCGGACAACATGACAGGTGAGCCGATCTTCTGGGTCGGGTTGAGTTTGTTATTAGAGCAAAGCATCGCCAGGCTGGACCCTTTTCACAAAGTTCAACATATCCAGGATATCTTTACGTTGGCTGTAACTCGAGGATAAGTGACTCATTAAGTCCATCCAGGTTCACTCAGTCTGGTCATGAGTGTATTCGTATGGAAGTTTCGTTTCACACACATGAACTGAAACCGGAGAAAACAGAAGTAGTGGTGACAAAGCAGAATAAGAGTTTCCCTCACCTGCATGGTGGCTCGTATTTCATCCTGATTAAGTACTTTTGAAGTCAGTCACTTAGAATCAGATTTGATTAGTTCATAAAAATCCAGGTAACTACTGCACTGCTATTTAGTGATCAGATATGTGTAGTTACTTCAACGGTCCAGTTCTGTGAATCGATTGTATGTTGCCTCGTCTCATTCAAAAAGAAACAATTCACGTTTTGATTCTCTTGTCTTGGTACGCAGAGCTTGGGTCCCCATCATCAACTGCTACCTCATGTCCAAAGAGATCCCTTTCTCTGTGAAGAAGACAAAAAGCATCTTCAACAGTGCCATGCAGGAAATGGAAGTCTACGTGGAAAACATTCGCAAGAAATTCGGGGTCTTTAACTATGCACCCTTCCGCACTCCCTACACGCCCAACAACCAGCTGCAGATGCTACTGGACCCCTCTAACCCGAGCGCTGGGACGGTAAAAACAGACAAACCTGACAAACTTCGCTTCAACTTCGATATTACCGCGTCTCCAAAGATGGTCCTCGGCAAAAGCTCCACTCCCAGTGCGATGAGTCGGAGGGTCTCGATGACGGACATGCCTCGGTCTCCAATGAGCACCAACTCCTCGGTTCACACAGGGTCTGATGGGGAGCAGGATATGGAGAAGGCTAGCAGGAATTCTGCCTACCACTACAGCACTGGAGAGGAATCAATGGACTGTACTGGTAAGCGTTCAGTCTACGTCCTTCTGGCTATGTAGCTCTGAGTTAAGTGGTGTCATTTAAATAGTTGTACCTAAAGCCAAATAGAGCTTAGAATGTTTGTTTTGTTATAATTACAGGTTCACCTGTCTCGGGCAAGGTGGGTCCTGCAGGCAGCGTCACAGGCAGCCCGAAGCCCTTTAACCCTGGACTGCTGCCCAAACAAGAGAGGACTGCATCCACAGGGGGCATCCTTAACCTCAACCTCGGTCAGTGCCAGCAGCTCAAGTATCCTGCATTCATGTCGTCTCAAATACTAATAACTGACATCACCTGCTTCGTCAAACAGGATTGTCAGACTTTGTGCTGACATTGAACTTCTCCTTTCAGATCGGGTGAAGGCTGAAATGGATCTGAAAGAGCTGAGTGAGACCGTGCAACAACAACAACAACAGCAGCAGCATCAGCAACAACAGGGGGCGTCCGCTTCCCTCCCGACCCCAAAGCGACAAATCAGAAGCCTGGACAAGACGATTGAAAGCTGCAAGGCCCAGCTCGGTACACACACAGCTATCTGATGTTTTATATTTACAAGAAAACTTTTGTCTTTCAAAGTTTGAAATGTTCATTTATGAATGTCATGACGGTTTTACTAATTATGGACTTCAAAATTATATTTATGATCAATAATGTGTTAACACTCATATGTTATGATATGGCAGCTGAGAGTGCCACAGTTTAAGGGTTGGTACATTGATTTATTCTCCACACAGGGATAGATGAGATATCTGAAGAGGTGTACAAAGATGTGGACCACAGTGACACTGAAGACTCTGAGAAGTCGGACTCAAGCGATAGCGAGTATGTCAGCGATGAGGAACATAAGCCAAAGAGCTCCGCCCAGGATGACAAGGTCAAATCAGAAAGAAAGAGGCCAAGACCAAACACCGAAGAAGAGAATAAGGAGGGAGTCGCAGGGACAGGGGATAAACCCACCCCTGAACCCCTGCTCAAAGAGAAGCTGGGAAGCAATGGCCCAGATAGGGACCTCCAAGAGAAGCCCAAAATGACTCAGTCTCAGCCCCTTGCTGACAAGCCTAAGACCCTGGAGGAGGGTAGAACAGCTGCTGCCTCATCAGTCGCTGAGCAAGACTCTGATTCAGAGAGAGAGCTGGTGATTGACCTGGGGGATGAGCATGGAGGCCGTGACTCAAAGAGAGCAAGAAGAGACGTGGGGGCTTCTGTTGCCAAAGCTCCCAAAGAGTTTAATGTTGCCAAGTTGGAAGGTGAGACCCTTTGTCTTTTTTTCCACTTCCCCTGTGATTCTCATTTGAGAGGAAATAATACTCATGTAACAATATTTGTTTCTGCGCAGGTAAAACACCTTCTTCCACCTCAGCAGCTGCACCAGCACGGGAAGCCGTCCCCAACTTAAAAGACTCGTCGCAACCTCCTACATTATCCCAGGTTTCCACTGCAGCATCTGGTCAGCCCAGTGCCACCTCAACCACCAGCAGCACCACCAGTGTTCCCTCTCCTGCCTCCACCTCAGTGTCCTCAACATCCCCAGTACCTGCTGCTGTAAAGAAACAGCGCCCCCTGCTGCCTAAAGACACGGCTCAGGCCGTGCAACGGGCAGTAGTTTGGAATCCCAGCAAATTACAGACGTCTTCACAGAAGTTGCATATGCAAAATGTTCTGAAGCAGCAGCAGCATGGAGAGCAGTCAGCAGCGCAGACACAAGCCCAGACTCCGGCGCAGACACAGAGCCCACAGCCGTTGCAGTCTCCGCCGAATTCCAACTTAAGTACCCGCTACCAGACCAGACAATCAGTCAAAGGTATATACACCTCCATAAACATTCATCTAAATATTGAAATAGTAATACAACTTACATTAAAAGACATTTAATTCCTCCACCTTTTTGTCCTCGCAGTAGTAAAAGACCCACCTTCGTCGTCAACAACCGCCCAGTCCGGAAGCTCTTCATCGTTCATGGCAGGAGACTTACAAATCCCAACAGCCTCTGCTGACGTGGCTGCAGATATAGCCAAGTACACAAACAAAGTAAGTTGAAAAATTATACGCTTTGAGATTAAAATTTGTAAAGGAAGAACTGCACTTGTAGTACAAAACAATTTGACCCTGGCCGACGCTCCACCTCTGCACCAACTTCCATGGAAGTCTGCCTGGTAGTTTGTACGTAATCCTGTTGAGGGGGTAAAGATAACCTGCTTGACAATCACTGAGCAAACGCATTATTAAATATGAGCTCATTTTACATGAACTATAATTGTGCATTTATTTAGAATGTTTTTAACGAAGGAAAAGTTCATAACTAACAACTGACTTTTTGCACAATCTTGCAGATTATGGACTCAATTAAAGGGACGATGACAGAAATCTACAACGACCTCTCCAAAAGTACATCGGGAAACACAATTGCAGAGGTAAATTGAGTGGAGCTCACTGATAGTTTTACCATGATAATATTTTGCACGTTATAAGAGATTTGATTAACGTAACTATTTTTCTGTCTCTGTTTCTCAAAGATTCGGCGGTTAAGAATAGAGATCGAGAAGCTCCAGTGGCTACATCAACAAGAGTTGTCAGAGATGAAGCACAACTTGGGTAAGTTTTTTTTTTTTCCAGGAACATACAGGAGTGTACAAAGTTGTTTAGATGTTACACAAACACATTTGTCTTGAAGGGCTTTTTATTTTATCTGCATGAAAAAATATGCAAAAAAAATATACCGGCTCTCGCAGAGGGCCGAATGTCGGAAGAGAAACATTGAAAGATGGAGGATGTGATTTGCATGTTCTTTGCTTCTTTCACATCCCGAAGTAGCTCTGATCTCAACATGAGTCAGTCTGGGAAACAAGACTCTAAATCAGAACGGTTGTGGCAGGTTCACAGAGACCATTTGAACCATCCACCTGCCAAACTGTGTCCAAGTGTACCGAGGGGACTTGTTGGTGTTTTGAAGGCAGAAAGAAGCCACAGCAACAATTCATTTATCTTTTCTTTACTGCACTTTGTGTAAAGTTAATTGATAAATGAAGCTTTTTTTCAGCCTAAAACCTTTGCAAAGTATTAGCCACCATCCCTGAGACATAATGTGCGTGTGCCACTTAATACAAATATTTATTCTATATTTGTTTGTTACCTGGATACAGAACTGACAATGGCAGAGATGAGGCAGAGTCTGGAGCAGGAGAGGGAACGGTTGGTGGCCGAGGTGAAGAAGCAGACCGAGGGGGAAAAGCAGCAGGCGGTGGATGAGACCAAAAAGAAACAGTGGTGCGCCAACTGCAGAAAGGAGGCCATCTTCTATTGCTGCTGGAACACCAGTTACTGTGACTACCCCTGCCAGCAAGCCCACTGGCCTGAACACATGAAGTCCTGCACACAGTCAGGTAGCAAACCTACTCATGACACATAATTCTTTGCCATATGTTTATTACATCTGGGTAGCGTGTTTTGGTCAAGTAACATTTGTGGATTTATGTTTTTGTGCCGTGATGCACAAAGCTGCAACACAAAGGGGGTCGGCAACTGAATTAAAATGTACTGCAAATATGAACATAATAAAAAATTTTAAATGTTTATTTTTGCTCTGCTTTTAGTGTAGTCAGCGGAATTCGTTCGGCTGAGGAAGTGAGCAAAACATGCTTATATGTAAAGTAGTTGAACTAGTAATGACTGCTCTGTACTTGACTATGCTTTCTAGATGAGGTGTCAGTCACGATTGTACTTACCCACTATACGTAGAGTATGCAGGCTCTTACAATTATGTGATATGGCTTGTTACTTTTCAACAATACTATGGCATTGGCTGGAGATCCACTGAAGTTTGATGAGAGACTCATTCTTCCACAGATGAGATTTCTAGTGTGCAAATCAGATGTGCAAGAATGTCCTCACTGCATTGAAATTCGAAAACATTGATGCCATCATATCTAGGATTTAATGAACATAAAATCCCCCCAAATACTGTCTGTCACTGAGCACACAACCAGTCACATCCCAAGCACCACTTCCTTTTAGAGGCCCCTGTAAACTGTTTCGTATGAACTTAAGAGTGCGAGTACTGTTCTCATGTTCTATTTTGGCTCTCCCTTTCAGCTACAGCTTCGCAGCAGGAATCAGAGGCGGAGCCTAACTCTGACCCTTCAGTCAAATCAACAGGCCACTCGCCTGCCACACAGACCCTGCCAGCTGCAGCATCCTTAACAGACAAAAGCAGCTCACCCACATATATGGACAAGAGCAAAGACAGTGCTGGTGTTACTGTGACATAATACACTACATTCTCTCTCACATTGCAAAGGCCGCCGTGGGGCTTGAGGGCCTGGGACTCTGTGACAAATCATTTTTTATTTTTTCATTCCCATTCGCTCGGTGGACATTTTTGGATTGCTCCTCATTCCCAGTCTGTGTTCGGGGGGGGATTCATAATGTGAAAGTAGTGTGTCTTGAGAAATAAAAGTGAGTCTGTTTGTTTTCATACTGTAGTTTTATGTTATAGCTCTGTTACCACTTAGTTTCATGTCTGAACAAGATTGTATCAACCCACAGAATATTTGCTACATTAACACATTTTATGCTGCTCTTAAGTACTTCACGGCTGTTTAACTTAGATTTATCTCAATACTATGAGACTAATTTTGTATAACAGCCATCAACAATTGATCCTCACTTAAAAATGGTGCCATCAGAGGTATTCTGAGTTATGCAAATTTCTGTTTCCAATCCTGTTCTCTTCATGTCAGCTGTGGCTTAATCCAGTTTTGTATTGTAGTTCCACATTGTATAGCCCTGCGTTAAAAAGGAGTATGTGATTTATTAAAAAGAACTAAAAAATTTTAACTGTACAAAGTTTTTTGTAAGAAGATACCTGAACAATATTTATTGTGTTATATGTTTTTATAGTATGTTTAATGAAATCACATTTCTATGTGTCTAAAAAAAAAGTTATTTGAAAATAAATCACTTCACATGAATGTCAGTGCTGAGCAAAGTCTCTGTTTAACTGGTTATCCAAAGCTGATGTAAACTCTGGTCAGACTGTGTCTAAGAGATGGGTAGTCTTAAATAGAAGCTCCATTTTGGCTGGATATTATTTCCTGTGAGCATGTCTGTTTTGAGCTTGTGTCTCGTTCTTGTTTACATATTTTGTAAATACAATAAATGGACTCGTGAAGAAAAAATAAAAAAGGTTCTGAACAGCTTGCTGCTTCGTTGGTTTAATTTGTCCATCTACTCAGATTTGTGCCAACAGCATCTTGATTAACTGATAGTGTCGGACCACTTTCTGTGTATAGATGGTAACAGAAATACAGTCAGGATATATTACTTGAAATCTAAAATCAAATATACAGATTAAACAGCAGAAGTGTGGGTTATTCTTCTCTCTGGATCCCTTCCCATGAAGGTGATGAGAATGTGGACATGTTAGCCAAAACCATCAATAAGACCCAAAACAATAAACATAGAAATTACCCTAGTAAGCTACGTTGAAGTCAAATCTATTATCAAAGAACACAGACACAAAATCTAGCAAGAATATTTGGGACATCAATGACAGATACACAGTTTACGAAAAGAGGCTGGAACCATTAAAATACAGGGCAGGAACCGGAAGAAAGACACACTGGAACAGATAAACATCCAACAGGACTACAGACAACCAACCGGAAACAGTTCCCATGTCAACATGTACCGGAGTGCAACAGATACAGAGGAACGACATGACTACAAAACTGAAGGAATAAAAACTTGACATGGGAAAGGTTCACAGAAAGGGCTCGGTGTTTTAGTGAAACATCTACAGGCGACGTGTATTGTGAATAATATATAATCGTTGTTTATCTAGCGTAACAAACTCCAGTCCGCTGGGTGGCGGTAATGTCCCCATAAACTGTTTGCCATCCACCAGTCAAAATCGAAAGAAAAAGGAGAAGCAATCCACGGTGTTTTCTAAAGAGGAGAGCAATCCTCGCGAGATTATGTACTTTACAAGACAACGAAAATGGAAGGATGTGCTAACATGCTAATCCGCGTATCCAATATTAACTGGAAAATGTAGCACTTGCGTCGAAGGTATGCTTTCCATTTACCTCGGGTTAACGGTGTACAATGTTGAAAGACTAATTTCTGACTACCGTCGGAGGCCATTAGCAACTCAGTGTGTTGCATTTAAACAAGTTGAGGTCAGTGGAGCGGCTAGCTGTTAGCCCAATAAGCCGTGCGCAATGTCGGACGTCGTCTCCTTTAGTTAACAGGAACGTTATTCAGAATTTGTTTTTTTATGTTTCCGGTGCTGTAGTACAAGTCTGCTTTGGTCCAGTGCTTTTGCAGCCGAAAAAAGGGTTCGTTAGTTGTAGTAAACACACCCAGTCAGGGTTTCGTTTCTGCTTTGCGACCAAGCGCCAGCTACATGCAACCTAATAGTGCAGGGACATAATGAACAGCCCGTCCCTCATCTGGCTTTGTTTTAACAAACAACTAATGGCAGACAGAACGTCCCATGTGATCACATCCAGAAATGTGTTCATTCAACGTTCGGTAAAAGTTAACCGACTTTGGATAATGTCAACACTTGTTAGTAATATATTCGTATATCTTTGAGTAACGTCAGAGAAAATTAGACATTTGAACTTTATTGCTAACAAACACACTGATTTAAACATGTGGAAAAGCAGCATTCCAATCATGGCAAAGAAGGTGATGAAAATACAAAATATGCCCCTGGACAAACCTATTATTTTTGTCTGTTTCCATGCCAAATGTTTTTCCACTGACTGCAAAGCTATTCTGGTCAAATGTAGCATCTCTCATCTTCATTCCTTGCTTTGGTTTAATTTACCCAGGTGCACACAAAGGCAACTGGAATGACACATCGTGAAATCTGTTAGTTTTGGCAGCCATCATCTTAAATAATTTAAAGGTACCTGTCTTCCTCATCATTGATACAATTTATTAACATATTTTGAGGTTTTATTTTAACAATTCTTTTTTTTAATTTATTTTGGCAGACCTATGGATGTCCATATGGACCCAATGGAAAATATCAGCGTCACAAATGATAATAACTCAGGTAAAAACGATTATTTAATCAATGGATATTGGACTGACTGTTGCTATAAACACACATGAAATAGATGTTGGATCTGTATCCATTGATCAGACTTTGCTTCTGTATCTCTTCAGAGGAACAGGAAAGCCAGTCAGACGAGACTGTGTTGGGTGTGAGGCAGACCGCATCACAGGTTACAAAGTCCTGGGGCTTCAGACGGACAACCATTGCTAGAAGGGAATTCATGGAAGAAGTCAGAGACCTAACACAATGTCCTCCACTGGTCCGGAGAGGCAGAAGTCGCCGGCCCAATCAGACCCCACAGACCTCTATAGACAACAGGGACACTGAGAGAGCTACTCGTGCACCTCGGACTAACATAAATGACCTTGAGTGGTCTGCCCCATCCTCACCTGTAGCAGAGGAACCAGCAGCAGAGACCTCTGCAATAGGCAGCCTTGACCCCAGCATGTGGCAGGATTTTGGGTCTGCCTTTCACACTGCCTTCTCTCTGCTTGGTGGGAATGAGGCCATGTCATTGGAAATGCCAGATGCATTGGCTGCCCCTGACATTTTGGAAGCTACTGATGCCATTGAAGAAACTTCTCAACAGGCTGCAGATGAATATGAGGTGCCTGATGATATTGGATGTCCTGATGACACGGAGATTTCGCAGCCTGTTGCTCCAGAGAACGTAGGAAACGAGGATATTGATGATGTAGTGTTGATCTCTAGTCAAGAAGAGGACAGCGATGAAATGACTCTGATCAAGATTAAGGAGCAGCTAGCATCTAAAGGCAGACAGGGAAACACAAAAGCTAGAGGTGGTAAAGGGGGCAGAGGAAAGGCCAGAGGGAGAGGAAGAGGGCGAGGTAGGGGAAAAGGCAAAGGACGGGGAAAAGGTAGAGGTAGGGCTGTGGAAGTTGAGTCAATCATGGCAGACGATGAGGATGACGATGTGATGTTTGTTAATTCAGCTGAACCCCCACTGCAGCAGCTGCAAGAAGAGCAAAACGAAAATGATTCACACAGCCCTTCTGAAATAGAGGTATCACCTATGCACTCTATCTCCCTGAGCCCTGCTCAGCCGTTGAGCTCAGACTGCATAATTATAGACACGGATCTAGACCAGATTACTGATGCAACTTCAGGCCAGTATGATGATGCAACAGAGGAGGAGGATGGAAAGAAAGATGACAACCCTGAGAAAATTGTTGCAGAGTATTCAAGCATATCGGACACAGAAGGTTATGACTCCAATGCTCTGTACTGCATCTGTCGGCAGAAACACAATAAAAGGTACTTTTTCATTTCTGGTAACTGGATCCCCCTGGGGAAGGTTTGCATACCTAAACTATCTTTGAGTTTCACTTTCTGATAACTGCTGTCCAATGTCTCTAGGTTTATGATCTGCTGTGACAGTTGCCAGGAGTGGTTCCATGGCGACTGTGTCGGTATCAGCGAGACACAGGG
This sequence comes from Macroramphosus scolopax, assembly GCA_901007825.1. Lineage (NCBI taxonomy): Eukaryota > Metazoa > Chordata > Actinopteri > Syngnathiformes > Centriscidae > Macroramphosus > Macroramphosus scolopax. The sequence goes on from CAAKHC010011338.1 coordinate 68,565, forward strand.
CCGTAAGATGGAGAAGAAAGGGCAAGAGTATATCTGCCCCCCCTGCGCGATAAGGAAGCAGAACCAACTCCAATCGGAGTCTCACACTCTACCTGATCCAGAACTTAGCGCTCCCGAGTGCATGATTCTAAATCCTTCTGTTGAAGAAGGGGAGGGGCATGAGGAGCAGCAAAGCCTAAAGGTTAAATTTACATTTTTTTTTCGATTGTTATAGATCCCTTTAGTCAAAACAGAATAAAAAAAGCATTTCAACTTGTATGCCTCAGCTTTGTCTTTCAGTTGGAATATATCTCTCATTCATGTTTGACGTTTGTTAAATAATCTAACAGTATAGCAATTGCATGAATTGCAATCAGCTGATTTGCATGATTCAAGTCTGGTCTCTAGGTCTAAGATGGCAATCTGATTTCAGCAGACTGTAGAGCTGCAGGAGGAGGTGGAGGTTGCAGAGGAAGTTCCTGTGAAAACTCCTGAACCTCATGTGAAGATGGAGACAGATAGCTCCTTCCCCCTGTGCATTGGACCTGAATGCTCCAAACAAGCTCTTCCGGACTCGGTTTACTGTGGGACTGATTGCATCCTTCAGCATGCTGCCTTCACTATGAAGACAATCTCTGGCCCTAAGGTGGCCAAATCTAGAGGACGGGTTCAGAGAACAGCTACACGGACCAGCCCTGCTACAAAGGTAATTCATTTCAACATGGTAAAATTAAGATGGATGTTGTGGGTTTTCAGGTCAAAGGTCCAAAGAGTTAATAGACAATATCGTTTTTGCTGCCTCTTCTATCGTTTGTGTAAAATCCAAATCTAAAACTTTTTTTTTTATTATTGTGTTTTCAACACAGGTTCAGAAGTCGGCTAGGATGTCCAAGAGGTTAGCCGGAAAAGCTGTGGAAGAAGTTGAAGAGGAGGAGATGAAGGAAGAAGATGGAAGGCAGGAAAAGGCTGCATCTTCCTTAGCCTGCGACCCCGTTCTCACAGAAGTTCAGGCCACTTCCCTACCATCATCTAAGTTTTACACAGCGTGTATGTACCATTCACTACTCATACACTTTCAAATCATACAGCAGTTCAAACACAGGTGCCTGTTGGCAGTACAGAATTCCTCCCTCTGTGAATCTTTGCACTAAGTAACACAATCATACACAATAAGGACACATGTGCACACATACTCTTTCTGGGGGATGACTGATAAGTTGCAGGGGTCAGCAGTGGGTAAGTATGTTCATTTTTATAGCTCATTTGTGGAATCTCAAAGCATAAAATGTCGTACGGGAACAAGGTTGACAAGTCAGGATTCCTGTATTCTAATGAACGCATTTATTCAAACCAGTCTCGTGCAACTGGAAACTGATACATAAGCAATGTGCGGGGTAGCATTGGGTAGGCAGGGTTCATTACTGCGTTTGGTATCCACATGTGCAAACACTGCTTCTATATTCATTTTGGAAGTCTTGCAGTGGTCTCCTGCAAACTCCTCACTGAAATGAAAACACATCCTGTACCAGCAGAACATGACAAACATGCACGGAATGATTAACGAGAGTTGGAATAAGATTTTGAAGGGTTAACACAATGATGCTGGTGGCAACAGGCTCGTATTCCGGATACATTGCTTCTACTGTCGACAAGGGTACTACTAGAATACTTAAAGACTCAAGGTTTAGGGTCATCTTCTCATCCTAATCTGCAGTGGACATACAGGTGCAGATGTTTTCAGTAGATCCGCAACAGGAATGCTCACATTCACAACATTGTTCATAATTGAATTATCTGAAGATATTTGAAGCACATTCTGCTGTTGCGTGACTGTCACCAAAGAGAAAAATTTAGATCAAATTCTTTAAATCAGATACTAAAAAGTTTGTAACCCTTGACTCAACTTATTTATAGACCCTATTGAGAGACTATAGTCTTTAAAGACGAGAATGAAACTTAGATTTTAATTGAAATGCTGTTTACCGGTGCCACAGTACATTTATGAAATGACTATATTACGCATACCAACTAAATTATAATTGAGAATTTGCCTTAGGGACTTCTTTCCTATCATCCTATTACACTGTATGATCTGATTTACAACATATCATCCACACAATGATGTGCACACATTTCTTCATTATGTCATGAAGGTCGACGCCCCAAAGCTTGTAACCATGACCAAATTCTTCTCTCAATATTTAGAAAACGAATAGTTTTGTCAAGAAGAAAACTGACCAGATAAATTCTATAACTTCAAATCAGGCAAATTAGATGGTTGACTAACATGCTTCACCCGAAAGTGCTGTTATTATTACGACTAGCAGGGACGCGCGGCACTGCACAAGGAACTTTTGATTAAAGCAAAACACAAATATAGTCATCGTATTCTCACATGTAAATAAGCACAACCAATGATAAAGAGATATTTTCAATCCTAAACAGACAAACTCCTTCACAATGGATACACGACATTGGTGCGTTTATTAGGGGTCATTTTAGAACAACAATCTCGGAGGTCAACCTTGCTTGGCCTATGGTAGTGGAGGCCGAATGAGTATCCACGCAAAGAAAACATCTCCTGGATTGAGGAACTTGCACACAGACAAAAGTCATTACACTGAACTTGTCTTACCGCTGATGACTGCTCGGACAAGTTTTGCGAGTGTTGTGGCAAAAGAAGTCATGTCTCATCAGTCAACAGACTAGTTCCACCTGCTGCAGCTCCCCTACAACTCCTTCAATAGTACACATCTATTATAACCGTGGTAGTACTGACAAACGTCCTGCTCACAGACCACACAACCCCATGGTACCAGTGAATACACCAGTTCTGAGTAGAGCCGGCGTTATGATGTCGTGTCATATCGTTGGCAAGGCACCTCAACTCTCCATACCTTGTGGTTTCCTCTGAACGACTTCAAAGGACTCTGATGCTCAAGTGCCAGGTGTAAAGGATGCAAGTGCCACATAGACCTGGAGTTCATCTAGAAACGGTTTCTTCCTACAAACTGTGCAATCATGATTAGTCTTATACTTCCATTAGGCAATATTGGCAGTTCATCAATGATGGTCCTCATAACCCAAACCTGCAACATATGCTTACAGCTTTTTTAGCCTTGGTGTCACACTCAAGACTTTCCATAAATGCCCAAGAGAACTCGTTTTTGGTCGCTTGAATCTCTTGATGCTGCAGGTTGCAGCATCTTAGGGGTATATCCATCAACACAACGACACCCATACTCCTGAACCATTTGTTCAAGACATACCAATATTAGGTTAGATATCCTGAATGAGTTGGGACTGGGCAGCTCGTACGAAGGCGGAGGATTTGACTTCCTGTTGCTGCAGAGACTCCGAGCGGACTGGAGGATTCATCTGTGCAACCTAGAATGAGGTTCAAGTTGGTGGTCCACACAACAGTGAATGGGAGAATTGTTGTCACATTTCCAGAAGATGATTTGTGGCGTCAGCTGGCTACCCTCAGTGAAAGGTTCCATTCGTCTGTGCCTGTGAGAAGTCGTCACCCGAACGAACAAACGAGGTCATCGCTTATAGCTCACCATATCAAGGGACTTGTGTGTGGTATTGGGTGGAAAGTAGTAGCATCTTTGTGGTAGCTAAGTGCTGACATAGAGTTTAAATAAATATAAATGGAGTTATTACTATAACAACATTTCTATACACGTTCATACATCTATACAGCCGCAGACAACAGTTTTGTTTTCTTATCAAGTTCATGGTTTCCTTTGAACCCCGACCTGGGGTCAGCTTTTTAACGTTCTCTTTTTCAACGTTTCCCGTAATTTTTTTTAATCATTTTTTTAATTAGGATACTTAAAATTTGCATACACAAAATCAAACAATAAAACAAAAGGAATTTTTTTTCTCACAATACTAAGTCATCCAACAATACATCCGAACTCCACTTGGTCATCTGTTGCAGCCGCAGCTTGACCCCTCATGGCCAATGAACCTGTAGGAGAAAGCTGCTGACCGAGCCGACTCTTTGCAGGCAGAGGTCAGCTTCTGTGTTCCAGGGGATGTCACACGTACATCATGCTGTTGAGGTCAGGAAACGATGCAAGCTCAGACAGCATCTACACACCCCCAGACACACGGTGACCTGCAGTTAAGTGTTGCTTGATGAACGTTGTCATCACTCCATGAAATTACTTGCTACACAATTTCATCTCTGCCTCACATGACATGATGGAACTCAAGAAACGAAGCGTGTTTTTTATGTCACTGTGACCTGGCTCTTAAATTAGGAGCCTGATGGAGATAACATGGGGGGGTTGCTGGTTGCTGCTGCTTCATCCCTGATTGGGATGCTTTACACTGCTACCTTTTTTGGCCAGAAATCTCGACACACCCACCATCTTGTGTCAAGCTACAATCTTTTTTTTTTTTTTTTTTTATACTTTTCCATGAGTATATGGTATAAACATTTTTGCAACAAATTTCCTTCACCTTCAGGTCTCTGAAGTGACTTTATTTCCGGCAACACATAACCTGACATTCAACTCTAATGTATCCAGCAAAACAGACCAAAAGTGATGAGTCGACATGAGAACGGGTTGACTGGAAAAGGTTGCTCGTGTTCATGGCTCAAACTAGAGAGTCTTTCGTGCAAATCAAAATGAATAACTTTGGTTTTCGTAATTTTTGTTTTGAAAAATTCGGTCTGACTGAGATCAGGATCTGTGTTTTTCAAGCATCATGAGGAGGCTGATGCTTTTTGCTTCAACTTGTAGGAAAAGAAATAAAATCACTGACCACAACTGTCTCAACAACAGACGATGACCTTAACTTAAAATACTGTGGTGAATAAGCCCTTGACCTTTGGTCCTATACTTAAGTGCATAATCATTCTGTTTTGAACCTCCTTAAACTTTATTTTGTCTTGAACACGGATTACTCGTGAGTTCACTCAGACTTGAGCCATGTGACCTGAAAGACTTGATTAGAAGAAGAAGAAGACTCTCTCTCCAAGCCCAGAATGTTGACAAAAGATGCCAAAAAGGTATTTGGTGAATCAAAGAGGAACTGGAAGTTTTAATTTACTTCCCCGTCATTTGATTTGTCTAGTTTTAAACAAATGATTGAAACTGCTGAGTCTAGTGCAGCGGTGTTCAATCTATTGCCTGTAAATGTGACAAGAGTTACATTAGTATAAAAAGTACAAATTCATCCTTTTATATATCATTCATGATTTTTGTAAATTTAATATATTACTATAAGTCTGTTGGCGGTAAATTCTTTAGATGGCATCATCATTTGTGACTTCTCATGAGACCTGTCTGTCCTGACTCGGTGCTCGACTTTGGACTTGTGTATATATACTTGTTTTATACTGAAAGACACTTGCTTCTGAAAACATTGGAAAAGGTTCACGAACCCCGTGATTCAAGGGCGCTGAATTATTTCAGTGTCACACAAATCACTTGGCAAAATATCTTTTTATCATGATTAGAATTGTTCCATAGATTTGTTCTGCCATCAGAAACAATGGATGCAAGACCGCTCAAACATTGTGAACTCCACAGATATACTGATCCATTACACAATCTGTTGTAATGTTTTCAGAGCCGTAAGCAGCTTTTATCACTGAGTTGCCTTTGTGATCAAGAACGCTCTGTGCTCGGTAGATAAAGGCACAATGTTTAGACTGTGAGAGGGGGTCATGTTACATTTTCTTCAAGGAGCCTCTGCTTGGAAAAACTTCCCCGAAACCTTTTATTTATTCAGAACTGATCAGTTTTATTGTCACACATCACAATTCTGCTCCATGTTTAATCCGAGTTCTTGAATAATATGTTGGTACTTATTAATTTATACATTAGTGAAAATATAATTTTATAGCTGCTGTGGAAGAGAGTTGAACAGCTGAGCACATGAAAACTACAGATAAACACTTCTTACTTTTCTGATCTAAACTGTCAGTATGTTTAGGTGTTATAAAGAGCTGCTCCTCCCTGCTTTGTCTTCCTCCTCCAGAGTTACTTTATATATTATTGGTTGTTCGCAGGGCCTCTGTCAAACTTGAGTTCCTTTTCTGCGTCTGGTATCACAAGCACAAAGGGACACTTGACGTGAGTGTAGAAAGAAATGTTGTTGAGCTGTGACGGCTCTGGAGTCCACAGGTCTACATTTCTACCCAGCCTTCCAACTATGAAATAATCTGAGACAAATCTCAGGACCAACAAAGTCATGTCAGGTACTCTGTTTGCAGAGGCCCCCCAAGTTACTGTAGCAGTTGTGGCTTTGAAGATAACATTAATTGCGTGGATGCATGTGCATGGAATTTTGTTTGGTCGATGGATTATGGCAAGGGGATGAAAAACGGAAGGATCCTCAAGAAACCACTAGACAAGCTCTTAATGAAGCCTTCATTCATGTCACAAAGCACAAGTAGCCTCAAAGTACAACTTGCAAATGAGTTATAGGTCCAATAGATGAGCTACCAATAAATACATTATGGTCATCACTATGTTACATCAAGTAGGATTTCAATATTACCATTTTTGCTCAGTATTGTCATTGAGTTACATTTTCTTTCTGTCCATGATTTTGCTTGGATACAGTGGATGTAGTGTAACTGGCATGTGATCTTTGTCAAGGCCCATAACAGTTTAATGTCAGTCAAGGATAGCAATGCCCTTGTTCACCTTGGTTCTGTTTACACACACGGGCATGCATCATGTTCAGTTTTGAGAAGTAAGTTGAGTTTAAGTTTCACTGCTGTGGTTTCTTGTTGCACTCAAACCTCAC
>CAAKHC010011338.1:89672-120719 GCA_901007825.1 Macroramphosus scolopax
TTTTGTCTGGGGGGTAAAAATGCCCCGCCACTGTGTTAAAAACCCCTGTACACAGAATATGAGGACAACAGGAGGGTTAAGTGCCCTCATGTTAGACTCATTGTTTTAGTTAAAAGGGATTGTGTTAAATTACCTCCAGAAAACTTGGTCCCAGGTAGTATAGTTCAGCATAGTAACAGACATGCGTATGCGATGCCCAGACAGTAAGAACCCACAGCTATTTTGTGTCCCAAGGCCCCCCAACAACTTAATCCAGCTGTGACTGTTCACCTTAATTCTCAGTTTTGGGTTGGACCGCAGCAGCCTAACTATATCCCCTAACAACTATCTTTCCATGTGAAGGATCAAGACGCTGATGAAGCTGTAGAAAAAACAGGAAAAATTAGGAAAGAGGTGACTGTGAAGGAGGAAGAGATGGAGAGGCTGAAGGAGAAGTATGCTGAACTGAGGGAAAGGAAACAGGAGCTACTGCATCAGGTGCAGAGAAGCTCTCTGTATCAGGAATTCATGCAGCGGGTAGTCACGTTGACAAAGGTACTGCAATATCTTTTATATGGCTGAGTATTTGCCTTCCATATAGGAATAGTCTATCATTTAATGTCAAGGTCCCTCCTGTCTTAACCTTGATTGATTGGTTTACTGTAGAAGTACTCGTTGCTATGGTTTGAAATTGACATTCAGGATTATGTGAAGCCAGCGTTACATCCTCTCATTGCTTTCTTATATACAATTACCATAACAGCTGTCAATCATGACACCACACCTCCTTTTTACAGAATCATATGATTAATTAAAGGTATAACCTGGGGCTATTAATCACTCCCGCTACAACGGCATATTTTAATGTGTGTGTTTATTACAGTTTGAAGATGTGCAGGTTCTCACAGATCATTTAGTGAGTCTTCTACACATCAGGGACCGTCTCTGTCAGAAGGAGAGTGAAACAGAGGAGCAGGCCAACCAACAAAGGAGAGCACAGCTGGCGTTGGAGGACCAGCATCACTTGCTGCTTCTGCACAAGAACAACCAGCTGTCCCATCTCCAGACCGATCTAGAGCAGACGCTCTCTGAGGCTGAATTCTGGGTACATGACATAATCCTGGTTAAATTTTTGAGGATTGATATACCTTCTGTGTGATCTAAGTTGTCCCTATCTTCAAACAGGGGAGGAAGTGGAACCACATCCAGGAAACTGCAGCAAAGAAAACACTTTTACTGGGGCAGATTAAGATGGCAACCCTCAATCTCTATGAGTTGATAGGTGGGAAGGTCGAAGGAGAGAAAGGCATGGTGATGAGAGACACAGAGACACAGCTGGACAAGGTATGAACCCTGACGGCACAGTGAGGGTGAAAAACAGAGCTACAGGAAATGATCAATGTAACATAACGTTCTTCTCCTATCTGCTTTTCAGATCAAGATTTTCATCCAGGACCACGATGATATAGTGAAACAATATCAAACTGCCTCGCACAGACACAATGATGGAGTCAAGCCCAAAGATCAAATCAAAACTGACCATTAAAAATTTATGTATTACACTCTAATGAAAGCCCGCAAGTTTGTGTTTCAGTTTGCTCCTGCTCATTTCATTATGTCTTATGCTTATCATAGTCTTAGTCATACTTGTATATGTTATTACTTATAGTAAATTATTTTAGTTTACCCTCTCTCAAGAAGCTGGTCAAGTGGTTACTGCTGTGCTTTTTGGCAGAATGCATTTGCTAAGCAAATCCGCTGTTTTATAGTTTACTTCGGGGAGCAGCTTGACCGCTGACTAATCTCTGTCTGTCATGGTGACCACAACAACAGAAAGGGACACACAGAGGTTGCAGCAGAGGAACAAAGTGAACTGGGAAGAGAGCTGGATCCAGAAACTGAATGCTGGCATTTGATTTGATCTCCATTCGGGAAAACAAGAATTTAAAGCGTATTTTGCTTGTTGTCTTCCAGACCGACCTGTCAACGCCTACTTTTGTACATATCTGCAACACGATGCGCTGATATGTCATCTGTTTTGATCAAATTATTGCAATCAAATCACAGCAAAATATAAATTGTAAGCAGCAGTAATCTGGACCTCAGTTCCTGTAGAGTTCTGTGAAAGTCAGTGTGCGGGGTCCCCCTCCAGATAATGTCATGGACTGAAGCTGTTTGTACATATCTGTTCAAGCCTCGTTGAAGCTTAAGACACCAACTCCACTAATATGCTAAATTCATCAGTCTTGTGTTGCCACCCTGTGGCCAGTGAAGAAACCCCCCAACTGATATAAATAAATCAGTGGTTCTTCTTTCTCATTATTTCCACTTTATTTCATTCCACTCTTTAAACTTCAACTCTATTTTTTGTTCGTTTCTGTTCTCTTTTGGTTTGTGTGCCGGAAAGCACATTTGTTCACGTGTATTGTGTATGAAGTGCCATAGAACTAAATAATGAACAAGATATATTTGATAAGAAAATTGAGTGTTGATATGGAAATATTCAAAAGAAGTTCAGGAATCTTTTTTCCTGTACTTAAACAACTTATTTAGGTTATTAGATATGCAGGTGTCTTCCTGTTCATTAACTAGATCCTCGCGCTCCAGTTGAGAATCTGACGTCACGATTCAATTCGAACGGCAGTTCTAAAGAACGACTAAGTACGTTAAACCTTTTTTGCTATGGATGGACAGGTAAATGTTAATCAATGCGTATTAAGAATCAAGACACCACAATATGGGTGACTTGGAAAGTTATCGACGGTATATTAATCGTTATAACGTGGCGAGGCTTTGCCTATTTATTCAGTTAGCCTGCGCCAACGTCTCTAATTTACTAGCTTAAGTAAACTCGTTTGCTAGCATAAATTCCCGAGCTAACTTTTGGCTAGTCAACTTTTCTAACAATCGGACCAAAACGGGCATCTTGGAAGTATAGCTAATCTGGTTAATAACACCATTCATTGTCAATCAAAGAAGCTATTTTGATAAAACACTGGAGGGTAACGCCACTAGGAATGTATCAATCTCTAGCAAATGTGTGCAAATGTATTTTCTTCTCCTCTTTCTCCATCCCGACTTTAGAGTGAAGGATGTCCTTTTCCTCCTGATTTCTCATCTCATCCTGATGCAGTGATACTTAAAGATACTACTGGATCCACAACTCAAGCTATTGACCTATCAACATCCATGTATAATCCCAATCTGGGAGTCCCAGGAGAAAAGACACCAGATTCTTATGGTGAGGTCCCAGATTTTGTGTTGGCGAGACTCAGTGGTGAAAACAGCGTGACTGAATCATCTGGCAGCTGCAGCAGCAGTAGCAGCAGCAAATCTTCACAAAAGCATCCAATATCCAGAGAAGCTGTTAGGGTTTGCTTGGAGCAAAGGTTTAACGCCATGTCTGCTGACACCCAAAGAGAGCAAGATACTCCGTCAGCCGTTCTTACCAAGTAGGCTTCACTGGTAATATAAGACACTGCTATCCTGCTCATTCTAATTCACTGAATGTTTAAAACCTCTTTCTGTTTAAGTTTTCAGATAATGTTTCAGCAGTCTGCAGAGGCCCAAGAGGTAGTTGTATATCCTCAAATGAAGTGGATGCACGAAACTTCTTTTGAGGCTACCTGCCCATATGTAAGGGGTGTATTTAATCCAGTCACTAACAAATGTTGTCAAGTATGGCTCTTCATCAGCCATGTGAAGAATACTTAAAAGTTTATTTTTGCTTCTCTTTAAATGTTAGGTGATTGGCCATTATCCTCACATGGTTGAACAAAACAAGCATCCAGCCTCAATCCTCCAGAATAGTTTTTCTCCTGGTTTCCTTCCAAACCAGGTTGTTGCAAAGACTCACTGCACAAGTAGCAGCAACTCAACAGGTGGGCAGCAGTGGTCGAATATAGAAACTAATTATCAGGTATTACTAAAGTATATTGCTGTTGTTTGCTATGCTACTTTGCAAATATACATATTTGTCTCTCGTTCTTTTCCCAGGTGATTTGGCTACTGCTGATTCCAGGAAGCAAGGTAGCATCCACTGCCCTAAGCCCAACAAGGCTTCCGTGGCTGCCGCAGGTGCAGAGTCCAGAAGCAGCATCAGAGGAACAGCACGTTCTCGTTTGCCAAATAGCCAGCGAAACCACATCTGCAGGGAGAGGGAACGCAGGTGAGCTGTAATCACCAACACTTCAAGGTGATTTTGCGCCATTGTTTTCACCTCCACCTATGAAATACTGTTAATAAAATGATTCTAGTTTTAATCAAATGTTAATGCTTTCTTTTTGGGCACTTCCTTGGTTTGAAACATACAGTCAAACATTCATAAATGTGGTTGTTCAATGTGCTCCTCATTCACTCACTTTATACTATTCTTTTTTATATTGAAAATATGGGATATTTTTGAAGAGCTTTGCATTTCAATGTGAAAGTTTATTTCATGATTATCTGTAAAAATTTTGCAACATTTGTCCTCGAAACCCTTCCCTTGAAATCGAATCGTCTCTGCTCACATATAAATTTGCTCTGCTGACTTCTCAGTCTCCAGACTAAAACATGGTATTTTGTATCTGTGCACAGACACATATCATGTCAGCGTTTTGACAACACAGTGTTGCAATGAAATTCACAGACAGCGTTTGTTGAATTTCAGCTCATGGACAGATAGATAAAATTATTTCGGCTAGAAGTTGTTCAGACAAACTGGTTCAACTCTGCTGAAAAACATCTGTATTGTGTGTGTTGCTGTGCAGGAAGATAATTCGTCAGTGTTGTGATGAGCTGAACACGCTGGTGCCATTCTGTTGCGCGAATACAGACAAAGCCACCACCTTGAGGTGGACCACTACCTACCTGAAGTACATCAACAAAACCAATAGAGACACACTGAAAGAGGTATGTTTGTGGTTTTTCAAGTCAAAAGATCTATTTGGAGAATTTTGGCTGGATCATCTTGTAGTCGATTTATTCGGCGCTGGAAGAGAAGAGTTAAATTTCATCCGGCAAATCAAAACAGGCCTTGATATATCCAATGGAAATGTGCTGAAAGTGTGCAACACCACCAACACCTGAAGTGAAGGAGAGGGGTGACTTGGATGACGGTAATGATACCATGAATAATTAACCACAATAATCCGAGTTTCTCCACTTTACAGGAGTTTCAGAGGGAGTTCATAGATAAGACAAGATTCTCTGTTAATGGCAGACCTTCTCCCAGCCAGAACCCGTTCGACGAAGAGATGGACCAGACAGTTAGCACTGCTCTTGGAATAGAACAATGAGTCTCTTAGATATTAGATGAATGAGGTTTCAGCTGCACTGCTCTCTCAAATGTTTTAATTATATTTTGTCTCATATGCTTGATTGTAATTTCCCTATATAGCATATTTGTTGAATGGTTTTAGAATTGCAGTTCAGAGTTCAGAGTTCAACTTCGACATTCATTGTGTTCAGCATTTTAGTCTGCGTGTTAATATATACATTTCATGTGTAGTGCAGAGTAGTATTTTACTGAAAAATGGCTTTATCTTACAGTGCATACCAAAAAATGTTTATATTATCCGTTTACTTGTCTACATACATTAATTTTTGTATTCAATTTTACCTCGTGAATTAATGGTACTACTCATTACTGTCGTGGTGTTAGGCAGATTACTCCGAAGTGTAGAAAAGAGTAATGTTTTACTGAAAAGTGGCTTTATTTGTTCTTTCTTGTATCATCTTACTGTACATACAACAGTCACCCACAAATAATAAATAGTATTTAAAGTCAGGAATATTTGATAGTTACAGCACCGGTAGTACACACTGGATGTCCTCATGGCAGATTTGAAAAGACAGAGGAAAAAAAAAATGCACCTAAGATAATTCAATTTTATTTTACAAAGTCTGATTTCTCCAAACACAAGTTTCAGTTAGTTTTTTTATTCTCAGTTCTAGAGAATCAACTGCGCATGTATTTAAAAACAAAAACAAAAACAGCTTTAAAAAATACTATCAAAAGTTTGAAATCTTTTGGTTTCATGTACACAATTCCTGGGCACCTTGGTATTGGTTATGGATTCCTCTCACAATACATACACAGCTCCTTTTTGCCCCCTAGCTCCTGTTTCAATATTTTACACTGTAAGCCTGTATGTCGAGATAACACCTGTGATTTACATTAATGGGCCATGATACATGTACGTTCACTTCAGAGATAGTTACGGATGTTTTCAGAGTAAACCTCGGGGGCAGGAAAACATGTACAAAGTTTTATACATAAAGGACTTTCCAGTTGTTTGTGAGTCAAGTCTTGTTACGTGATAATATTTAGAGCAATGCAGTTGTTCTCTTGCACTTCTCCGTGCCTCTGTCCACTTTATTTATGGATGTCATCTTGATTTTTGTTTGTCTCTTGGTTGCTCTCTTACTCCTTTGATGTTCCTCTATTCCTCTCAAAATGTCACACCTGTTGATGTTACCGTTCAGATCTCGTGATAAATGTATTTAAATAAAGAGGACATTTTTCTGATCAGTCTTCATCAATTCCTTCCTTCATTTTTTTCCACCCTTCCTTTGGGTTGGATGGCGACAGGTTGCAGGAAGTGACGTCTAATGATTTTTGGGGTTGGATGATTTTCCAGCCGCTGATGCTCCCTGGCAGGCTGATGTATCACAGATTCCAGGAGGTCCATGGTGCCCGGTCCTACCTACCCTGCCTGACTCTCCGGGCTCACCTGGATCTCCCTGAGATCCATCACGCCCGTCTTTAACAATTCCAGCTACCCCTGGAAGACCTGAGGATAGCAGACAGAGAAAGAGCCGGACATTAAGTACCGCTGTTCTTTCAAACGTTTGGAGACACGTGGATCTAAAACTTTCAAATTAAATATACCTTGTTGAGGGACAGATGATGGTGAATTTTATATTACAGTGGAAATTATACTATAATAGACTTGTCTTACACACTGTGACATAGCACAGATGGTAATATTTAACTATGGCTCTATTCCATTTCAAGCATTCATGTGTCTGCACGCCCTGGACCTAGTACAATTTAATGGAACAAGGCCATTAAAGGGTATTATAGTATTTGTCAAAATGTCTTCATTGGAAAGGTCAAGAGGGAAAACTAGGGGATCTAACTTCAATTATTGAAGCTGCAATATGTGTAAGGGCACATACCTTGGTTTCCTTGATCTCCCGTGGGGCCTTCAATGGCTTTGCCAATAGGTCCCTTGTCACCGGCGTCACCGACATCACCTGTTGTAAAAACCGAGGCAAAAGCAATTCATCGTACTACCGAAGAGGCACTGATAAAATGGAGTTTGTGCTCCTATCAGTAGATCAAAAGTTGATTTAAATGTCCATACCTCTGGGACCAGGGTCTCCAAGTTCTCCTGGTAGGCCTCTATACCCTGGTGGTCCGCGGGAACCAGGATGACCAATAGATCCAGCAACTCCAGGCCTTCCTGAAGCTCCAGCAGGTCCTGGGCGGCCCACCATGCCAGGGGCCAGAGGTCTTCGAAGGTTAGCGGCCAGCTGCGCAATCTGATCTGAGTGATAGAAAACACCAGAGGGTCAAACTCCATTACCTCCAACACCGGAGGGAATTAGAGTTATAGATGAAGATCTTCACCATCGATCATTGATCCACACAGCTCTCTGATTTGCTGTTCGCTTGCCAGTTTACCCTGAAACACAAGAGAAAGGAAATTGTTCCAGAACATTTTGAAAGCATAAACAAATAGACAATTAATTTGACAATTTGAAATGATTCTATTAATGAGAAGCAGTTTATGATTAAAAAACACACTCACGGGTACACCAGTCTTTCCAGCAATTCCAGGAAGGCCCTGTTCTCCCTGGAATCCCATGAACCCTTGTTTTCCAGGAAGCCCTCTTCCCCCAAGCTCTCCTTGTGGCCCTATCACACCTTTAGGGCCCAGTTCGCCGCGTTTCCCTGACTATAATCAACAAGAATGAACTGTTAAGAAACTCAATTCCTGCAAAACCGAAAAAAAAAAAAAATATCCACAATTGTTGATTGACAACCACAAATCAATCTGGGTCTGTCGAGATGATGCAAAGGCCCGGTCATATATTTCATTGTTGCTTTATAATTACCAAAATGAGACTAAGAGAGCGAGGCTCATCAGTACTTGCCTCTAATTACATAAATTGTGCTGCAGCTTAATGGGACTTGCCTCTCCCTCGTGGCTATAGCGGTGAACAGGCTAATAAAGCTAAAGCAGAAATACCTGTCTAATTATTCCCCACGAAAATGGAATGTGAGGCAGAACCGTGTGCAATGACTGCGACAATAGCCAGGCACCAGTTTTTCAATGCTCAGTGAGGGAGTAGACGGAGGGAGGTTGTTCCACCCACACGTGTTGGATGAAAATACTTTGTGATGTCTGCTACTGCATGTAGAAAAAAGGGATAGCGTCCACGTAGAGGGATGACAGACTGCAGACGTCTTGGATTATACAGGGGAAACAAATGTATATATGCAAATATATATGTAGCTCACCTCTCCTTTTTGTCCAACTGGTCCAAAGGAACCCTGAAAACAAGCAGAGAGTTTTTAAAGTACGACTGTTTTACGGCTAACGATCACTAATGGTTCATGTGTTTGGAGTCTGAGCGACAATACTTACAGGTTCTCCGTTCTCTCCTGGTAAACCATCACTTCCTGCCACACCCTACAGCGACAGCAGAAGATCTGAATTACCTGATTAAATCTCACAATTGCAGTTGAATTCTGATATTTGGTTGAAATATCAGAATTGTTAAAGACTGGTTGAAGACTGTCACAGTGCAGAGTGGAGGAGGCGCTGTAAAGCGTGCTATTCTAAATATTTACCATGTCTCCTTTAGCTCCAGAAGCTCCAACTGGACCCTTTGGTGGTGAAAAAGGGGAGAGAGAGAGAGAGAATATATGAGAGACATGTAGTGACATTTGTGGGTGAAGGAAGGGGGGATGAAGGAAAGTGAGGTGGGCTTCTTGAGGGGAACCAGGAGCAGCATGAAGACGGTCTTTGTTCTGTCCTTCTGGACAGGAGGCCACTTTGTGCGAGAGCTCTCTCCCGGCTGCAGGTAGTCTTCATACCGCTTCGTCGTCCCTTCGCATGAACTGGGTGGCTACAAATCTCTGTAAGGAGGCGTCCTTATACGAGGGTTCTCTTTTTTCTGAATATAAGTCGGTCATCAGCTCGTCAGATTCTGATCATTTGTGTCGTCGTTACTTTGCACAAGATGACGCATTTCATGTGATCATACATGTCCAACTCACCCTGTCTCCAAACTGTCCTCGAATTCCTGTTGGACCTGGAAGACCTGGATCACCCAGGGCTCCTTTGCCCCCCTGCAGCACATGACACACACAGTTGACAGATAATAAAAAAAACAACAACCTGATGAATATATTGGCGTTCGCAACCGACCTGGTAGCCTTTCCCTCCCTGAGGCCCGGGGTTACCCGCTGGTCCAATGCCTCCCTGTAGGAAAGAAACATTTCATATTATCTTATTCGGAAGAGTAAAGTAGTAAAACAAACAATTATTAATGTTGTTCAAGTCAAGTCTTTGAGTCTAAGAATTCACTCAATGAACGTGATGTTTGTGTGTGAGGTTTTTATACAGGAGTTAATAATTTTTTCTCTCTGCAGATGCTGGCATCAGAAACAAAGACACCACTGTTTCGGAATTCCTCCTTGATGAATATCTGCTCTCATCCCTGGCCACCCATTCCTACCGACTCCGCCTTAGCATGCCACTGAATCAGCAGCTCGTTTGCAGCAAGATATCATAACTTCTGAAGGACTATTCTTGTATATTGTGAATGCTGCTGTTTTAACTACTTTCCATTGGTGCCTTACCCTTAAATTCCGGTTATACTAAGAAGAGTTTACTTCATGGGAAGTGGTTAAATTTACCAGTGCTGCAGGAAGTCTATTAATTGACTTTTAAATGGGGCATGGATTATGTTTAAATGTTGTGTAACAGATGTCTTTATAGCCACACGAGCAGTGCAGCAGTCGTGACAGCGGATAATGTACACACAAAGCCGTTAACTCACAGCTACTCCTCTGGGTCCTGCTATCCCCCTCTCTCCCGGGATGCCAATATCACCCTGAGGGAGGAGATGAAAGACGGGAAGTTTAGAGACCAGATGCAACATTGTTAAAGAAACTGTGACCCAGTGAAAACCCCAGAAGCTGATCAGATACCTACAGGGATACCTGGCTCTCCAGAGGGTCCTGTCTCCCCAGTCTTCCCTGGATCGCCCTGGTACAAAAAGAAGAGGCAATATGATAGTTTTCCTTCCTCAGCTTTAAGGTCAAAGTGTGTTTCTATTTCTATTCTATATATAGTACTCACAACTTCTCCTTTGGATCCCTTTCCACCAGCCTTTCCTTGGAGACCCTGGAGTAGAAGATACATCAAGAGAGTTTCACCTTATACGATCTTGTTGTTTTAAGGCAAGAAGTTTACTGAGGCCTCATTTTGGTCGTCATAGCAACTGCAAGTGCTGTTGCCTTACCCCATCAGAACCGTGTCCACTACGGATTGATAGCAGTCACGATTTAAATTTGAATGTCTTAAAAAGTGAAACACTAGTTTTGTAGACCCCCCCAACAGATTTGGTCCCCCCCCAGATGTTGACCCCATGGCTACAGCCCTGGGGGTCTATTATCAGTTAATGGACTTGCAACACACTCAAGTCTATTTTAAGATACTCACAGGAAGTCCGTTTGGTCCCTTCTCCCCAACGACCCCATGGCGTCCTGCGTCACCCTGTCAAAAAAAGAGACCAGTGTGACCGGAACATCAGCGTCGGTCTGACCGGGCATTCACATCAAATAGGACCGGAAAGGTTGAACTCACCTTCTCGCCATCCATTCCTGGTGTACCATCTTTGCCATCTCTTCCAGGAATACCCTGTGGAGGACATCAACTACGATCATCATGTTTCTAAATGGGTGATGTGTATTACAAATGTTTCAGATATTCACTTACAGGCTCCCCTTTGATTCCTGCTCCACCGACGGCTCCTTTGGGACCAATTTTACCCTGTTCAAGCACAACATGCTCTCAGTTTTACATTTTTTTTCACTTGTTGAAACACAGACTCAACTCAAAGTCTTTTTACTTACAATTTCTCCTTTGGGGCCTCTGAATCCCTGCGGCCCCTTTTCTCCTGCATCACCCTGGAAAAATCAGATAAAACACAAACAGCTATTCATTGATGGGACCAGCGTTTTATCCTCGCTGCAGATTACAACCGAACGGTGTCGTCGTCCCGAGTGTTTCACAAACAAAGAGAGACTCACTGTCTTTCCGATGATGCCTACGATGCCCGGGCCGCCTCGGAATCCTGGCAGGCCCTAGAGAAACACAAGAGATGGGGTCAAAGAGAACTCCTCGTACACAAATTGTCTGAATTGTTGCTGAAAAGAAGCTGAGCAACAAATTTCTAATTTGCTTACTCTGTCTCCTACAGGTCCCATCGGGCCCTGTAACCCCCGTAGACCACGTGGGCCCTGAAACAGATGATAGAAGAACATTAATATATCAAACAAATATCTAATAAAATGTCTGTATGGGTGAAAAAAATTCTTTGTGTCACTTACCTGCAGACCAACTGTCCCAGGAACACCTGGTGGACCAGGTGGACCAGAGTCACCCTACAGACAAACACCACACTGATTAAAACCTTTATCTGCACATCATGACACATATGTAACCTCATCTAAATTCATTAGCCATGTTATTCCTCTGACAGCCAAAGTATTAGTGTCACTGTATAAACTCACCTTCTCGCCATCTTTACCAGACTCTCCTTTGTCTCCTTTGTGACCTGTGTGACCCTACATGAATAAAAAAAACACATACATAAATAAACAGAAGAGTGGAGGGGAATGTAGTTTGAGATACCGCAGGATAGAATTCAAAACAAACAAAAGAAAAGGAACCTTGACAGAAACTCACCTTGAATCCCGGCATCCCAGGAGGACCTGAGGGACCAGGGGGACAGATTGCAGGACACTGCAGGGGGGAGAGACACCAAACACTGAGCACATGACGCTGCATGCAGAGGACGGACCGGCTGTCCGATGTCATTACGACGCTCCTACAGGTGCATTATAGAGAACTTACCAGAAGGTCGCCGCTGAGATCATGAAGAGTACCAGGAAGACCCTGACAAGACATGATATTTCTATTTCAACAACATTATCACGTGTTTGTTTAAATTCGTTGGACGTCTGGAAATTTACAGACATTCACTAAGAGATCCTCTAGGTGGCAATAGAAAATTAGAATACTGAGCAGCACTGATGATCAGGAATAGATGGTTGACTGCACTTACTGGTGGTCCGTCAGGGCCAGGAGGTCCAGATAGTCCTGGGAGACCCTCAGCACCCTAACGAACAGACAAGAGGACGTTAGTAGCATCGTCAGCACCTCGGCTATGATACGGAAATGAACACATCCTAATTGAATCAATGATAAACCAATGATCAAGGTTATACCATCAGGGTACCGTTCTCCAATCCAGGGTGACACTGGATTTGAACGCTCATCTAACGCTTCAGGACAGAACTCATCTAACAGTAGATATGAAGCAACCCCCCCTGCTGCGTCTCTATACTAATGATAACATCAACCTAGCAGCAGTTGTAACACTCAACTGTGTTTTTAACGCTTGGACAAGAAAAAATTTGACACTCCGGTAAAACCATTTTAAGCATTTCCGTTAACTTTTTGCCGACACATCAGCTGACTGTGAGCAATACACCATCCGAATGAAGAACGAGTTGGTCGAAACTCTTGCTTCTTCCTTCCTCTGCAGTGGCTATTTTTATCCTCGTGGTCTTGCAGAGGATATGGAAATTCAGAGCAACAGGCTGACAGCTGTGAGTATTTGTTTGCTCGCTCACCTCTGTTGCCGCCTGTGTATTTATCTAATTAAGGATAAATAATGATAAGATATTTGATTATCTCCCTTGTGAATCAGTGGGTGTGACTTTCCCATCATGATGACAGGAAGTCTTATTGGGCGAATCGGAGAGACACTCACCGCAGCACCCTGGGGTCCGACTCCGCCTGGCAACCCGTTGGTTCCAGGTAACCCCTGGAAACAAAAAGACATTAAGTGCGCGCCGTGCATCAGGGTATCATTTGTAAACGTAGCGCACAACCTGCGTCCGAGCTCCCAGGATGCAACAGATCAACAGAAATGAGTGAGAAATAATGACGGAGATAAATCACAGTTCGTGATCCTGCGCGTAACGACAATATAAAAAGATAGTGATCTGTACTCACTGGAGCTCCTGATCTCCCTCTGCCCTACGGAAGACACAGGATGGCAAATTAAGTCACAAACACCAACGGGATGATTAGATTTACTCGCAACATCAATATCCACCATGAGATGTATTACTGCATTAAATCCGCCTTCGATGTTTGTCACAGGTCGAGGCTGTGAGGCTGACATCCACTCTGCGGTCTCAACCCGAGTACCGCTGTGTGTTGCTTTCAAAAGGTGACATCATCGTTTCGAGTTATATATCTCTGATCTAATAGATGCAGGTCTTGACGTGCCATTTGAAAAGGATCCTTTAGGTGAATGTATGGCGCAGGGACGTGGAGGACAACGTTAACGATGGTTTCCAGATGAGAGCTTAATATGAAGTAACTGCTGTCCACCTGTGTGTAGTTTCTCAGGTGTTATATATTGTGTGGGTACTTACGGGAGGTCCGGGTGGCCCAGGAGGTCCGGCTTCACCCTGCAGGGATCAAAGTGAAGAGGACGAATGAGCTTGTGCATAGTTGATATTGATATCGTGGTCGTCCTCAACCAGGAACACCAACAATATGAAGGTGGTGTAAATATTCAAAACATGTTTGGACTGTAAGAAATAATTTTAAAGGATGCAAGGACATTTAATGTTAATAGATATTGTCAGTTTTTTAGTTTGCATGTAATAAATCTATCCTATTGTGAGAATGTGTGTGTGTTAGTGTGTGTGTGTGTGTGCTATTAGACACAACCGTTAGTCACGCGTCAGCCAGATGGATCCAGTTTTTTAGAGAAGACAGGAGAGATGTGGCGATACTTCACTCCAGTTTATATTACATAAATACATCAGCGTGGCGTCGAAGTTGTTCTTCAGCAATTCCCTTTTTCTTTTTTTTTTTCTTTTAGAGAAGCTGTAAAAGGTTGTTTCCTCTCAGCTTCTGCTCATGATATCTAAATAAGGTCAGAACTTCAGTATTAAACAAATAAAGGAAACAGATATGAAATGATTGGACTGCAGGATCACTGCTTATATTATCATCGGTGCATCCGCAGTGTGTCCAGGATAATGTTTATACTCTACAGGAACCAATCAGGAGCATTTCTGATACTTAAGTTGTTTCCTATTTCCTTCACTAGCTTTGGTTTGTTTTTAGACTTAACCCACAAGTAATGTGTACAATGTATTTCTGTGTTACCCCACCTCTTTCCTCCCCTTCTACCTTTTTTTATTTACCTCCCTCCCAGCTGTATTTGTGTTGTCCGACGGGGGTGACAGGGCCAAAAATAAAACAGGCCTCGCAGAGTGATGTTACACTTTATCCCTGCATTCCTCAGGGTGAGAGCTAGACGACGAGCTGCTGCACACAAAGATGTGAGTGGGCAGCAAATGATTCAGTCGCCTATAAATACAACAATAAGCACATTTTTTAAAAAAGTGAGGAGATGTTGTGTGGTGTTTGTTTAAAAAATGAACAGTCATCCGCGGCCGTTGTGTTGAACACAGATGAGGCAGAGCAGATGACGGCGTATCTATCAGCTCTCTCGCTCTCTCTCTCTCTCTCTCTCTCTAAAAACTCCACCGGTTTGTTTATGCACGACTCTTCGGCACGAATTTCGGGTTTGTCAGTCAGCCACAACAGTGTAGTCATCTGAGTAATTAGGAACATGGGTTGATGAAAGCTTCCTCATTAGGGTTGGCTAATTAGTTGAATTGCCTGAGGGTGGAGGTGGGGGGGGGGGGGGGGGGGGGTCTGTCTTGACTGGATTTGCAGCCTTACAGCAGAAATCCCTCCATTTTTATTCCTAATTCCTTACACATCTCATACACACTGTGGCAGATAACAGACTTCCTCCCCAGCTAATCAGAACATGTAGCGGGCGTGCGATGCCGCGCACGTCGTGTATTCGTCTGTCTCGTATCGCTCCGAGGATGTTTTCTCTCCGGATCAGGACAACAGATCATCATCACATTTAGTCCCACAGATTGGTGGGGAACAAGTGTGCATTCCGGGCCGGATTAGAGAAGCAGTGGAAATAAATCCGATTCTGATCCCTCATTAAAAATATTCCCACCAAGAGGCTGAGCCAGCTTGACAAATTCAGGCTGACAGAGGAAACACAGGCCCGCTTAAAGATCTTCATCTTACAGTACCAAATCCACATGCTGCCTCATGACTCGGTTGAGTGAACATGTTGGCTGATCCTCAGTGTGATCACAAGACTCGGACACACTTACCCCCTCTCCTGCGGGTCCATCCTTCCCAGCAGGACCGTCAGGACCTGTCAAACCCTGAAGAGAAAGCAGACCAGTTTATCATTTTACACTTTGCAAATCCTCAATCAGTTCAATGTCACAGTGGAACCTGTTGGACTCTGGACACTCTTTAACAAGGAGAAGAGTCTGTGTGGTGACTTTAGACTGATTATCAAACACTTACATCCACACCCGGAAGTCCTGGCAAGCCTGGTTTTCCTGGTCCTCCCGATATTCCTGCTTTCCCTTTGGGACCCTACACAAAGACAAGACAATCAACCAGAAAAGTTTATTGGGGGAAGTATAGGAGAGTCTGTCATTCTTCTAGACTTGATTTGTTGGAGTACTTACTGATTTCCCCGGCAGTCCAGCAGGTCCGTCTTTGCCCTGTTTATAACATGAATAAATTGTTACATTTCAACACAAATACAAGCATTTCATTCATTTCCAGAGTTTGCTGTGTTCATAAGAAGCTCTTTAACATCTGCCTGCCAGACTAGCTCAGAGACTTCCAGTGGGTTCATACAGATTTTTTTTTAGTGTTTCGGATACAATGTTTAGCTTCTGTGGCGTTTGGGGAAGAACAAACACGACTAAAATGACCCGCTGCCGACTGGTCACATGATAGAAGCCTCAGTTTGGTTTGGACAGGGGGGGGCTGAAGGTGCAGGGAGGAGGTGTGAGGTGAAACTCTAGATGGTCTCACAGAGTTGGGGAATGCATGAATGGACCCTCTGTGTGTCTTACTTTACTGGAGAAACACAAATATCCACAGATGGAATACTCTTAGATTACCTTACATGGAGACATAGAATGCATTCAGATCTTCTTTTATTTAATTGATTTATGTCAATTCGACATAAACATGAAGGAAGACCTGTTGTAAAGGATTTTTGTAAGTATATCATCTCGTTACCAAAGTTTTCCTTTTTATTTGGCTCATCCATCATCCAGTTTCCCCTTTAACCTTTCTCACTTGTTTTATTCGATGCTTTTAACTCTAAATAGAAGCAAAACTTCCTAATTAAGGACTTGAATTACAGTCGATTGTTTTTTAATTGACCACAAGGCCGGCTGACAAGACCTAATGATGGAACCCGTCAAATAAAAGGATTATATGGTATACGTTAATGTGACCTATTAAAAAGGTAAAGGTCATTCATGAGCCAATTAACCAGACAGTTTTCAGCCCTATTCCACCCACAGGACTCCGTTGATCAGACTCACAGTAAACCCTGCCTACCTGAATACAATGATCATTATTTAATACTTGTAGGCGGAGCTGTGGGAGGAGTCAGCGTGATAAAATCTTACATCTAGAATTTTAGCCACATGTATGAACTACGAAAACAGATCCTATGAAAGGAAACTGAGTGTGAACACTAGTTCAGAATACATTAAACATCTGCCATGAAGTGGGAAGCAGAAAATATATTTTTAATTCAGTTGACAAACCAAAACATGCAGAATGAACCCTGTTTAAAATGAGGACCTAATGTTTTTCTTATCTGCTGACTGTAGACTATAAAGGCACATTCATGTGGAGTGCAGAAACTTTTGGGAGTCTGGTCAACTCACATCAGTGCCATCCCTTCCCGGGAGCCCTGGGGGTCCTGGTGGCCCAGTGGATCCTCTGGGGCCCGGCCTCTGTCATACAAAAATGAATTGAAAATCATGCATTTATCACTGTGCAGCATTGGACAGAACTGTTCATTTGATAGAACAATCACAACGATGAACAACAGTAAGAGGTGAAGATGAACCGGGCAGGGTCGGATGGAATAAAGGCTTCTCAGCATAATTGTAAATACAGGAATGATTTATGCAAAAACACAAATAAATCAGCAGCGCAACTTCATCCAAGGTAAAAAAATAAACTAATTCAGAGGATTTTCTCAGTGAGCTCCAGTGTTTGACTCCACCAGGGAGCCTGAATGAACAGAGGTGGCATTGTGCGCTGTGCCAGGGATCTCCAATCCGCACATTCCACAGGTTCAAGGAAAACATTCACCCAACTTCATCAAGTGGTGCGAGAGGCACCATCACCTGCACACAATTACACTTACTGAAATGGGCCCGCAGAACCGGAGCAGCAATATATCAGCTGAAGTGCATCAATTCTAAGTGCGCAAAATAACAGCACAGTGCGCAGGTTTGGTCAGAGACAGCAGAGGGTTTTATGATGGAGAGCAAGCAGGTCAGGACTGAAGCAGCTGTGACAGACAGCAGCTGTCATCATCATCATCTCCATCACATGTGATATATAGTTACTGTCACTAGATGAACCTGCAGGAACGTCTTCAATAAGCACAGAGGACATCAGGTGCCACCTGTTGAGGAAAGGATGCATGCAAAGAGACAGGATGATAATCCCTACCTGGGCCGAGGAGGACGTCAAAAGCTGGCACAGTAAGAGCACCCAAAGAGCAGAGAACACCGCCATGTCTCCCCGCTTGCCCTCACAAACCGGAGTTTACGCGGAAAAGGTCAAATCCCCGGTTCCCGGTCCTCGCTTACTCCCCCCAGCGTCCGCAAAGGATCCTTCCTTCAACCGACGGCGCACAGCTCCTGAATGGCTTTCCCTTTGGTTCCAGATAAACCCGAGTCTCCAGCCGAAGGGGCTGAACTCAATCTGGCACACTGATCACAGAGGTGAGGGGGGTGAGGACTGGCGAGGGAGGCAGAAAGCAGAGAGGAAAGCGTTTCGGACACCGGGGAAGTGGGCTGAGCTACAGATGTTGGAACTGTGAGGCGCTTTGACCAATTAGAAACTGGCCTAGAACTCGAGTCTGTCTGGCAGGTAGGGAAAAAAAGGAGTTCTTTCAGTGTAAAAGTCTCTTAACTGAAGCTACGAACCCTGATGACATCACTGTGACGTCATCAGAATTCATTCTTCAGGCCCTTAATTGAAGTAAAACAAACCTGGATGTGTAAAATCAGTTTTTGCTATGAAATCATCAGTGAATGAACCTTTCAGCTTCACACTGGCCTCTTCATGTTAATCCAGGGGTCTTCTGAGTCAGACTGTGGATCATCATCTATCCGTAGGCCCCCCTACATGCTAAATTTTGCTCAATCCCTTATCTATGGTATCTCTTTATCGAAATCAAATTGATTTAGGAGATAATGTAATAAAGAATGTGTTTGTTTCCCTTCTGCTCCCCTCAGACTATTCGGAGGCCCCACCTCCCACTTGGAAAACCTCCAACCTGAACATGTATAATACTGGTTACCTTACAAACCCCTGCACACTCTCCAATATGAACACTACTTCAGCACGAATAACTTTTTGGAGCACAGTGGGATGAAGAGCCTGGCTCAATTTCAAGTTTGGCAGTGATGCTTACATCACCACTGCATCTGGGCCACGCAGCAAATGCAAATATCTTGACCAGAATAATCTGTGTAACGGTATGAGGACATTATTACACCGTCAAAAATCAATATAAAGATGAATGAGACGTGTTTGAAGTTTAAAACAAAACCAAAATATGTTAACATTTTATTCACGCATTGTTAAGCAAACAGCAAGCTCAAACTCCAACAGCGGATTCTGTAAATGTCTTTTACAGCTACACCCTCGACTCCTCAGTGATCCTGAGGCCTGACGTGGTGCATCAGCATCTCGGAGTCGATATCTTACTTTCCTTCCCTCCTTTGTGAGTCATGTCAGGCTCAGTTTAAAAGATATTTCTGACTACATGCTGCTGCACAGGGAAATCAAAGAAGAGTCTCAGGACTAGGAGGAAAAGTTGCATTTTAATAAACTATGAAGCGGCTCATTAACTTCATAAAAGTGTCAGAAAATAGCAGAACTTTATTCTGTTTTTAACAGATTGGTACTTAGTTGGGAAAAAAAAGTCATGTATAAAGAATTCAAACTTTTGTAAAGTTATCCCCGTTTCATTACGAACATACCACTTCAACGATGACAATTAACAGTGAAAATTAAGTGCAAATGTTACAAGATGCGTGGATATAATCCCCCTCTGCATGTTCATGGACTGCACCCATCAAAGTAAAACAAAGTGGACTTCACAGCCAAAGCAAACACACACGTACAATCAAGCAGTCTTAACACATTTGTTTTTGGCAAGGCTTTCAGTTGTTCTAAAGTCGGCTTTCCACGTCTGCACGAAAACATACACGCTGTGCAACGTAACTGGAATATAACACGAGTGACATTTGGTCCTTCAAATCCATTTTGAAGAGTCCAACGTGAACACGAAGACGGACCGAAAACAGAAACAAAAAGCTGTTTTCTGTTGTGAAAAATATTCAAAAAAAAGGTGTTTGAAAAGCAAAATCACTGATGCACATTAAAAATAGTGCTTTATAAAAGATCCAGGACAAACTGGATTAATGGATGCACTGATTGGGGAATTCAGGGCTGATGCTGATGTTAAAATAATAATTAGTCCAATTCAAAAGCAATATAGATGTTTACTAATTACTAAGCCCTTCATCGCATCAGTTGTATGATCTCACATTGAATCAATAACCTCCTTTCACATCAACAGAAAACATCTGACACCGCAAAACCAGTGCTTCCCTAATAATATTCTAGAATTTTCTCAACAAATCAACGAGAAAAACAAAAAAATCAAACAAACGATTATTTATCCTCCTCACGATGGTTGTCCGCGTAAACGGAGTCCGAGAGCAGCAACATGTCAGTGAGACGGTCGTTTTTAATGTCGATCCTGTAAATGTCCTGCTGCTAAATATTCACAAATGCAACAATGAAATGATTCTTAACATCAGCTGAAACACACTGAAACCACAAAATCATGAATCCTTTTCAAAATGAAAGTGTGACCTGCTTCAACATTAAACGGGCTGCAGACACTGTTGGTTATTTGTAGATAACATATATATATGTATATATATATATCAAAAATTATAGAGCATCACCATCCTTAACCGTAATATTGTCAGATGGCCATGTAGTTACATTTATTAACTTATTCAACTCAAATTTTCCTTCAAAATCAACCAATATCTTAACATGAAATACAATTGAATTAAGGCCAAGAAATGTACTATTTTTAATTTTTCTGTCGATATATTACATTACAATTATTTTTCTCCAATAATCCGATATATTTATGAATTTTGGTGTGAGCTTGAGGGTTTCGATTCTACATCAACATCCTCTGACTTCTTCCTGTTTCTCTGCTCATCCACACCTTTGGCGGCGGCCATCAGGGACCCATTTGTTGCAGCCTGCGACGGTTCTTCCTCCACCTTGTTATCTGGCACTTGACTACAATCAGTCCTTGGGATTTTCTCCTCCTTCCCCAATGAGTGAGAGGGTGAGTGTTTCGAAATCTTATGGGGGGTTTGTGCTGACGGGCTCATTTGACCTGTGGCTTTATTAGTGCCGGCTTTCCCCTCCGTCTGCCCAGTGGCCGAGTCCCCAGCGGAGCCGTTGCTTGGCAGCACCTTGTTATCTTCTCTCTTCTTCTTCGGTGGTTTTTCAGTGTCCATGTCCCTGTCATCTGTTTGCATAATGGTGTCTGGTTCCTGAGTGGCGTCCTTTGAGTTGTTTGTAAATTTGAGCTCACTGTCCACACTGGGCTCAGTTTTTGTCATCACAGTGTCCGGCTCGGGTGTCTGATCCATTTCTTCCTCATCATTATCATCATCATCATCTGTAGAGTCGTGTCCATTCCCTAAAACTTCATTAGTAGACTCAGCCTCTGTAATATCAACAGCCACGGTTTCTGGTTTTGCCTCAGGAGACGCCTCAGACACTTTGTTTTTGTCTTTACTTGTCTTATCATTTCCTTTCTCTGCCTTTCCACCATTATCCAGCTCTTCCTCTTTTTGTTGCGCAACTGCTTCCTCGTCTTTGCTTTTACCCCGTGAACACACGTCATCCTTTCCAACTCCGTTCCAAACGGCCTCAGATCTTTTGTCTGGCTTCTTGAATTGTTTCTGAATCTTTCTGGGGCACCACACAAATTTATCCTTTGGCTCAAAGTGATTGTAGGCAAAGCGCAAAAGCTCCTGACGGTTTTGTTTATCTAGGACCGCAAACAGGAAGTAGTCGAGCACACTGCGCTTCACACTGCTGAGGGTCTTCTTGACTAGAGTCTCCTCCAGAAAGAAGCGCACAAGAGGGGCCTGGTAGTGCTCAAAGCCCAGCTCTCCGAGGCTCTTCAGGATGCGAGTAATGCGCAGGTTGTTGTGCATATTCCTTGAAGAGATGACACAGTTGAAATCAAAAACACAAAACTACACATCTTGGCAGTTTTTTATATGAGAATATTGGAATATTTACCTCTCCAGGTTTCCAAAACGATCCTTCCAATTGTCTGCTCGCTTCACCTCGCCCGTCTCTTTGTTGACCAAACGAATGCCATAGAAGTCCAACATGAGTTCATAGGACTCGACTAGTCTTTTCTTGGCGTCCTCACTGTTCTTGAAGGCCTGGTGATGTGGATAGCATATGCAAGAAAAGGAATAAGACTACATTTCCAGAGCTTTTGTGATCACATATAACATAAACGTGGGTGTTTGTATGTAAATAAATACATGGCATTTAATAAATCTGCTGTATCCAATTGAGAGGAAATATACACAAAAGAACAAAAACACAGCGAGCAAGTGAAAGTCAGGCCACAAGAACGACTAAGGAGAGCTGTCACTGTGATACAGTGTGTGCCTGGAGGTACTGTAAATGCATGCACAGTGACTAATGGTGGAAGAATAATACATACTGTGAATAATATATAACACTAATTTGACAGAAATATATAAATAAATATAAATACAGGGACCATTGAGAGCAAATCACTCAAAATCGTTGCAAGCAAGACATTTATTTCCTATGTGAGCCAGACTCTCTCTGTGGGCCGCCTGTTGGTGGCACGTCTGCCCAGTGTGGCCGTCAGAATGAAAGTGAACTTTGTAGTAATGAGCTATGATGAGGTTCAGTCACAACCAATCAGACATAAGTGGTTCATTCTAGAGATCAACACTTTGGTTACTACAACACATTACTTCCTAAGCACAATGGAGGACATTGATCTTTGCAGCAGTGGGGTTTCTGATTATATATGAAGTGACCCAGTTTGCGTACAGGGTCACGTCAGGGTAACTGGGATAATGCATTAGCGGAGCTGCCTACTTCAGCCCCCAATATTTCACATTCTAGAAGTCGCTGTCACAAGTTCCTAGAACTTGTTGTTGCCTGTTTCAGCTACATCAGAACATCCAATTTCCTGTATTGTTGTTGGCAAGGCAACCAGAGTAAATCTGACTATCTGGCTGTGCGAACATGCCGTTAGGCGGAAGTAGTCAGTAACCGACAGTTCAGCAGCCTGATGACTGTGTATCTGCTTGAATCTTGCAAGTGTCATGTTTTGTGAAACTGGTTAGAAAGGTAATGAAGACTGAGGTGTATGATGGAGAAATAGTCTATTTTCACTTGTAGTAAGCTCCTCAGTAATGGAAACAGTAGCCAAGAGTTCCCCTCCTTTGATTTCTACATTAATGAGGTGTATCTGACAAAAGAGAAAGAAACAACAGGAGGGGACAGAACCTGTAGAATGTTGAAATGTGCAAGATGTATTTCTTTTTTTTGACTGCAGTGTTGCAACTGGCCCAGTGGTGAAAAACTAGACTGAATTAAACTCTTGCTTTGAAGCATCAAATTAACTTGTGTTGCATTTTGTTGAGGTTGCATATTTCTGCACATGCAACTGTTTGGTTGACTTTTCACTTACAGGTCTGCCGTCTCATGTTACACTCACCTTTATCTCCTTCTTGGTGAGTTCAGACGCCATGTAATTAACCCCCGGTTCTCTCAGTGGAAACAGCCTGACAATGGCAGACAGGTAAAGGGACAAACAACATAAAACCAATCTACATCAATGAAACGATACACTAATGCAATTTCATCTGTCCCTGCAACTACTCCTCATCTAAACACCATATTTCCTCTTGTTTGATCCCTGAGAATATACACAGAACTCTGCAGCCTTTTGATTTTACAAAATGTATGTTTCTGATTAACCATCTTTAATCCACACTGACAACGGTCAGCAGGGGCATGCATCTAGGCTTTACAATCACAGACTTTGGAGATCAATGTCAAAATAAAATGTAGAAAAATCTTTCCTCAGCCAGCCAATTAGCTAAAGCATGGAAATTCAACTTTTTTTTTAAACATGAAATGCAGGGATGCAAGCTATTCTAAATTTGATTTTACTATAAAAAGCAAACAAATAAATGAATACACAATACCCATCCCCACCAACCTGAAACATGCAATGGTGCAGAATACATTAGGGTAACAACACATTTCAGAGAAAGTTTTTACTACTCAAAAGGTGGAGGAGCACACCTTGCACTATGTTTTGTCGTCTACTGGCATACAGTCTTTGCTAAAAACCGGTGTATGATGTGACAGACAGATTAAGTTTTTGCCATCTGACATTGAACACACCAATCACAAACACCACAACTATACATACCACTGAATGTATGAGTGAACTCTCTCAAGTCTTTTGAAGTCACTTTTCCATTCTCTGTGAAATGATTCGATGTAGACATCTGTGCCCCATGAACAAGAAAGCGTTATGTCAATAAACACGTAACTCTTTAACACACTGACAACATATTCAAAGATGTCTTAAGTGTATTACCATCAGGGGAGGAGGGGTATTTATTGAGATAGAACTGCAAATTGTTCATTTTATCCTCTGAGCACTCGTCATCTGTAAGATTCTGTCAAAGAACAAGGAGTATAATTTGATTACTTGCGAGGATGACAGAGGAATTCGTTTTAGATGGAGTCAAGTTATTCAACTTAAATTACCGGATATCCTCTTCTGTAGTTCTGCATGTCCTTTGCTGCCCTCATATTTCTGGGCGTATGATGCCACTGCAAATCAAAATGAAAGTGAAACGAACCAACACCGTTATATAAGCAATGGAAAGCGAAAACATTATAACACAGGCATCCGAATCACATGACAGGTCGTGTTAGCAAGATTAACGATGACAAGACGTCCAATGTGAATGATAGGACGTTAGAAATGTGTCATTTACAAATTTAGAGGCCAAGCTAATCCATTTCCGACACTGGCAAAAAAACAACAACAGTTATTTAACATTTTGCATTTTAACTTTGAATAACAAACTACAAACAGGAATCGGCAACATAAATATTTCGACCTAACATTAGCCTCTACAAAAGTAAGATAACGCGAGCTGCCAGCTAGGCTAACGTTGGTTAGCAAGCCTGTAGCAACCATTAGGGCATGAAGCTAACATTAGCTTTCCTGTCATTACAGAAACTGTAACGCCTTGCCGAGTGGAACGGGAATGGGTTAGACGTGGCCGTATAACACGCCGTGACACCATTTAGATAACTTACGGTTTAACCAGATAGTAAATAATGCACTTACCGGTGCTATATTCCATCCACATTTGGGTTTTTCTTGGCTTGACCGACGGGTTTGGCTCTCTCCGGCCGGGTCGTCTCCATCACTCTCTGTGTCCCAGGTCGAGTCGTACTCACAAACACAGTCGTCCTCCATTATTAACAAAGCGACGGAAAAAACATTTAAATATATATAGACTCGATCGGCACCATAAATAGGCATGAATCAAGTTACTCTTGCATGTTCCGGGTAGACGGGGGCGGACCTGACCATCCGTTTCTGCAGCCTACCATCGTCAGTTAGCGGCACCGCTGGCGGCAGCAACACTGGTGCTGCCTTTAGGTGCTGAAGTCATTATTTTACTTCACAAACTTTCACTCGCACACTTAGCTTTGTAACAACGCACATCACCACAATTGACATACATTATTGCAAATCTTAAAATTTAACTCCGAGTTGCTGCCCTCTAAGATCATGTGTATTTGCTGTTTGAGAGAAGGAATAAAAACGTGGGTAAGAGTTCACTGGCTATCTACGCGGATGGAATATTTGTCCAAATGTTGTTTACAGGGACATCCATTTTCCCTTGCCTAAACACCCTGACCTGCTAATTAGTAGCATATACATTAAATTAAATTGGAATTTGTTCACGGAATCGTTATTCGTTCATCAGCACTCCATTGAACTGTGTTTGTCCGACGACCGTCAACGCAACATTCTGGTATCTTTAATTCAGTCGATGAGTCAGGATGTCTAAATGTCTCCCCTCCTCTCAGGAAAGTGTTGCTTATTTTCACTTCAGTGGACGCTTGACCTTCACTGTGCAGAATCATGTATGTGCAGAGTTTGACACGAGAAAGGTGATCTGAGTTTAAGGGTTGGACTTACGTGCATGATTTGTGACATCACATTTCTGGAAGTTAATGATTGTGCAGTGAGCAATTTGCATAAGTATGTAGAACCTTGAAGCCCCCCCAGTGCACACACTGAGAAAAATCTTTTTGGTGAGATAGGAGAAGTCTCCTTCATAAATATTGGATTCCTTCTTAATAAAGGACAGGAGGGGATGTCATTTTAAAGACTTCACTGCCCTTTTCATTTCAGTAACGATGTAAATACACCTTTAGATTCAATGCAGCAGAGTTATTTCAGACATGGTTGAAGGTATTTCCCCATTTCTAAACCCCAAAACAATCATTATCCGATGTTATTTACAATCTATGGTGACGCCGTATCACGACCTCTACCTCAAGTCTAGGGCAACACAGGAAGTAACACAACAAACTCTTTCTCTTTACAAAAATAATCTGAATAATTGTCAACAAAAGGCCCTGAAGCACTTGATATATAAGTGATATCTATTTATTCACCAGCCCTCTAACTGACCATAAAAGTGATGAAAAGAGGTGAGCAAGATAAAGAAAATTCCAACAAGGCTTCCAGACAGAGAAGAAAAAAGTTTTCACTGTTTTCTTTCATATGGATCGTAGATGATATAAGTATTTAACCTTTTGATGATTGTCTGCAGCTGTGAGTAGACTAAGGACACTGTATCAGTCTCTGGCCCGGGAGTAATCATAACATTGGCGCTTTTCAGGGTCGGAGACAAGTGAACCACACAACGGGAGTTAGATTGTTTAGATTTGACATCCAATAGAATCTCTGCATGTATTACATAAAATATTACATCCAACTTACTGACGTGGGCAGTAGACGCAGTTTTATCTGCAGTCCTCAATGCGAGGTGATAAAAAGGAGTCTGTTACTGTGTTGCATTGACCTTAGAAAGTCAGTGCAGAGGTGAAGGCTGCCACTTGCTTTAGAAGTTACAAGGCGAAGGGAAACATGTCAGATCCAATTCAAAGTCCGGCACACTATCACTGTTTTTTCATTAGTATCCATCCTGAGAAAAGAATGAAAATATAAAAAAAAAAAATACCATATCTTATCTTGTTAAAGAAATGCAAATCCACAACTGGAATAATCAGAAATGTCTAGAAATAAATCCAATAATATCATAAATATGCCTTTTTTTATTAAAGGTTCACATTATATTTCCTGAGAAATAAATAGAAATATAAAAAAAAGCCAGATTGTATATAAAACGTCCTCGTAGTAGTTTGTTTACTCCTACAGCAGTATGTATATTAGTACATACCGCAAAGAAAACATTTATTAAAATGTGAAAATTTGTTTTACGTTATTGAAAAGCTAATTGGAAAATATGGGCGACATTGAAAACAGATCTTATTAAATGCTGAACAATATGACTATAGAGACACGTGTGATCAGCCGGCACTAATAAAGCACTGAAGTCATTATCAATCAACAAATAGTCCAAACACGGTCCAGTTTATTGATCGATCCAGGCTTACATAGGGGCAATATCTTCTAATATCAATGCTTCATATGCAAGGACCAGTGCCACAAAATAAACTTGAGAGGTGTGAACATATAATTGGATCATGTTGTCCAGCCTTTAACAGTAATTGTAGAGATGCATTTATACACAGGAAGCTATAAATAGAACCATGTATTATCACAGGGGATTCAATGTTGAATGGCCGCTGGCGTGGGTTTCTATTTTTGGTCTTAGTTACTGTGGAAACCAGATCGCTCTGCAGGCATCCAGTATTTGCTGTTGCTATTTAGTGCTGCTTCTACATAAATTGGATCCTCACATTGCTCTACTCTCAAAGACTTTTAATGCAGACGGAATGATTTGTTAATATACACAGAGATTATGATAATTATGTAAATCCAGTCTGGCTGTGTTAGGAGGAGATTTAACAGGAATTAAGTGACACCCGCTCTGTCTCCCTCTTGTAAGTCTGAGTTTCCAGCCTGCAGTTTATCCCTGCAGGAGCCTGCCGGGTGGAATCGAGGGTCAGACGATAAATGATACTTAACTTCTTACCCTCAGTGAATATGGGAATGATTTTATTTGTATTTATATTTTAGCGATCAAAAGATCAACTTCCATTTCCTCCAGTTTTTATTGAAATTTAAGCTGTTCCAGTCCAGTGACATCAAGTGACACCGAGGTCAAAAGCAGTGTTGGAAAAATTGTCTGGACAATATTTCACTGTGGGACATTGTATATTAAAGAAAAAGGCCTTAACAAAGGCTACAAAAATACACAGAATGACAAACAAGTGCTGCGCAGGACGAGATGGGTCCTTTAAGATGTGTTTTGCAGGTAACAGGAGTTATACTGTAGATGTCTTCCACGGCAGGCAGATGTGCGTTGGTGATCTTCTAGGCTGTATTGACGACTCTCTGCAGAGAACCAGCAGCGATCATCCATTCAGCACGAGGATCCCGTGTGTCACAACACTCGATAGAACAGCGGTAAAAGGACTTCAGCTGCTGCTGTGGCAGGTTGACCAGAAAGTGTGTGCCACAACTGGAGACGCTTTATTTTATATCTCTTCATGCACAGTTGGGGATGATCAGCCTGCTTCTCTCTGAAGTCAACGATCAGCTCTGGACAGGTTGGCACTGGAATATTGGACAATACAGCTTCCATACTATACTGCTTTTACACAGACGTGCAGTTCCGGACTTGAACTGCTTAAATTTGAGGAAAACAAACACAGCCTGGGTGATCTTAAAACATTCAAACCAGTAGTGTTCATCATGACACCCCTGCCAGCTCGTCCCTGGTATTCTTTTGCAGACAAAATGTTTATCCGCATTATTTTCCGTCTGCTCCTCTGATACTTCTGCTCAAACCTGTAAAGGTAGAAACTGCGGCGCCGCTTCCAGAATTGTAATCCTTAATGCAACAATGAGATTGTATAAGCCTGCTGACACTTAATATTCCTTTGTCTATTTTGGATGCATCCTGTTCTCCTGTTCTCTTCTTTTAAAACTACATATTCAACTACTAATGTGTCCTACATGTCAGCATCCTTGAGTCGGAGCCGGCACATCATTATCTGGATTTAAACCCTTTCAGTCAAATTCCCAACTGTCCAACTTTGTCTCTTAAGGCCGACGGCCTTGCTTCCACTAACTGCTCTCACAACAGGCAGATCTGCACACAAAGGTCCACCGCTTCATCTCTTGCACTTCTCTTGTTCCTCTGTTACGTTCTATTATCTGTATCAAAGTTAAGCTGCCGTTTTCGCTGCTAAAGAAACAATTTCCATTCCAAAAGTCAGATTTTACAGATACGTTTTCCTCAAGAGTTTTGCCAGATTTGCATTTTTTTTTTGTTTTTGCATAATTGGCAGATGGATTTTATTCAGTAAAGAAATGCGCCTTCAGGCAAACGTTACTCTTTTCTCTGCAGGATGCCATGTGGATCTTTAAAAGGGGGCTTGTGCCATCTGCATAATCTCACATCAACACAGACACTGAGAATGTAGCAGATAAAAAAATGGATATTTCTTTTTTGTTGGGAGACATTAATGAAGCGGAATATATTATAACATGGAAGTAATCTGGTTATTTTCCACGGGGGGTCTAATACCTATACTGTATATGTCATATATACACTTATATTCTCTACTACTGTAAAAGTTCCCCAAAGAAATGCTTCTACTAACTCACCACCTTGCATTCAGCAACATAAAGATAATAAGAATATACACATTTTAAATACTTAAAAGTATAATTTGACCCATTTCTTTATGTATTCTGTAGTACTCAAAATCAAATATCAAGAATGTAATACACTTAATCCAAATATTCCCTTGTTTTAATTGCTACTTCTAAAATGAATGACTACATGTATGTAATATTTAATGTACCTCGGAGAATATCATGAGGAGCCTCCTCACTTTGTTCCAGGTCCTTGGGATGTGAGTACGAGCAGCGTGGATTGATGAGTGGCTGTTAGGGCTTCAGTTTCCTCTCTTATCAGCTGAGATGTAATTGATTTATGTAGAGCTGGTTTGAATCACAACGGGGATGCAAGTGTGCAGGTTTAGCCACTTAACACAACAACAGGGGCACCAAGAGCAGGTTGCTCTGTTTGAGACGAACAAAAGAACACACAGTAATCCACCTGCAGGACCCTGTTGCTGCTGCTAATAGCGAAAAGATTTATACTCTGTTTTTATTTTCACAAATGTGAAATTTATTTTGTTTTTCGTTTCACGTTTCATTAAAAGAAATTCCAGCCAGAGTAAGAGTAACAACAAAAAATAATTAACTGAAAGAGGTCCTGGATCATTACACTTAACATATTAGCTTCAATCTCACTGGTATAAGTAACCATGGAAACCAGCATTACCCACCGTCGGTTTTCCAGAAACAGCAATGCTATTTATTTTAGCAACTGTGCAGGCATGCATCGCACACACACACACACACACACACACACACACACACACACACACACGGAAAAAAAAAATAAAATTGAGTCAGAAATCATATTTAAAGCAAACAGACCCGTAAATATGAATTCAATATGTTACATTATGCTCATACATAAAATTAATTTTCAGAAAGTCCCCTGTCGACTGCTCTTATTAAGTTCTGAATGTAATCAAGCTCTCCATTGATTCTCCCGAAGCCCTCGTGTTATTAGACCTCACTGCTGTCTCTGGTCTCTACCTGCTGGAGGAAGACTACTTTGCCTCAGTTGGTCGTCGTACATCAGTGCCATTTATCTGCAGAAATCACCAGACGAACAGCTCCCCTGTGGTCACGCTTGTTTGAACATCGAGCCAAGTAACACTGGACTTATCTTCTTTTTCTCATTTTCAACAACAAATCAGGAAAAAAAACAACATAATAAAGGCTAAAGATAGTAATTCCCTTAAAGTATTTACATCACAGCTACTGATACAATTATAACCTTGAAAGGTTAAACATCATTATCAACTATTATAAACCAACTCATGTCATTTCAGAGAGTCTGGATAGTTTTTACTGCCCTATAGTCTAAAACATTGTAATGTTCCTGTTGTTTCTTCATCATTTAGCCTCTTCTTTTATTTCTAGATGGTAGTGTAGATCATTCCTGCATTACTGCCTGACAGATCATTCATACTACAGCCCACTGAAATGGCTTTAAAGCTGTTTGCTATCGCAATTTTATTCCAAACATCCTAAAAAGCAAATTTGTAGTTCAGGTAAATATATTTAAAAAAAATATATATTTCCATGCAGGGTGTTTGCACC
>CAAKHC010011340.1:5465-29090 GCA_901007825.1 Macroramphosus scolopax
CCTGGTACTGTGAGTCTAAAGAAAGATGCAAATAACCTCATCGGGATCAGCATTGGGGGAGGGGCACAATACTGTCCTTGTCTCTATATTGTCCAGGTGGGTACAGTGCAGTTGATAGTAATAGTACTTTTGTGCATAAAAGAGGACATTGATGCCATGTTTTTTACAATATCAAAGTAGGCACATGTTGAAAGCCCCTCGTTATGGCATTGTTAAAGATTAACTTGATAAAGCCTAATCTGAATAAGTCAGAAGGGAAATGTGTTCAGTGTGATGGTACCTTTTAGATTTACTCTCTGTTGTCCTGTAGGTCTTTGATAACACCCCAGCAGCTCTGGATGGGACGCTTGCAGCAGGTGATGAAATCACAGGCGTGAATGGCAAACCAGTTAAGGGAAAGACCAAGGTGGAGGTGGCCAAGATGATTCAAGCTGTCCAGGTATACAGGAGCCTGGGAGGGGATCACTGGTCCTATTCAGAATTTATATATAAATTGTAAATGGAGTATTATACAGCTCTTTTTTCCCCGGCAATTTACAATGTAACCCCTCATTCATCCATTCACACTCACATTCAAATGCTGATGGCAGAGGCTGCCGAAATAACTGAGTTCCCGTTTGCGGCTAGAGTGACCACTTGTGATCAAATCTCTGTTTGCACTTCATATGCATATAAAGACTATTTATATTTGCAAAGACCAAATGTTGTTT
This sequence comes from Macroramphosus scolopax, assembly GCA_901007825.1. NCBI lineage: Eukaryota > Metazoa > Chordata > Actinopteri > Syngnathiformes > Centriscidae > Macroramphosus > Macroramphosus scolopax. Next base: position 6,176 of record CAAKHC010011340.1, read on the forward strand.
TTAAATGCAACAACTTCTTCCCCCCCTCCTGTCTTATCTGTCGGAAAAGAGAAGTTGAAGAGGAGTAAATCAAAATATTACGAAAGTCCATAACAAGATTACCCACTCATAGTATAGCTCTGCGTGTTTCTTGAAAGTTTCAGGCATAGTGTAATAAAATTGATTTTGGTGCGCAAATTATTACTTTCCTTTGCTTACACAGAGGCTGAGTAGTCGGTGCTTTAATGTGGCCAATGTCACTGTCAATGTTACTCAGATTGTATTTGTTTGTGTTCGGAGAACTTTCCAACTAAATTAACTAGCTATGTACGAGTGATAACTATTCCAATTTAATGATTAAAACAAATAATGAACAACACATGGACTGTTAGACAACATGAGGTTGTTAAAATCCATTACATACAGTCAGAGAAAGAATAAAACATGCCTCAATGGTTTACTCACTGTTTTGTGTCCCAGTGTAGCTGCAAATGAATCAGTGACTACTGAGTATAATTACAAACGGGAGTGCTACATCAGACTGCAGAGAACAGGGACGTTCCTAGCTGTCCGAGCTGGGCTAAAGAGGTCAGGACAAAAGTCCGTAGTGTTTGGCACAACGTCACCTATGCAGTGTGGCTGTGTTGTTATTGGCACCCATTGTTAGCGCCCAGGAAATTCCATGACTTCCTTTATGGTGGATTAAAGAGAGGGTTCAGTGTGGGAATTAAAGGATTAGATTTTGTTGCTGTTGCCTATTCAGTGCAAATAATGCGATTTCACTATTGGCATCATGAGGTCAGGAAAAAAGCAAGTCACTAAGTGATAACACACTGTAGTTGTGTTGTATATGTTTTGTTTTTTTTAATAATATGACCTAAATATACGACTGAACATTAATCTATCTATTCATTCCTTTATTTTCTTTTGTGTGTTGAATGTTTTCACAGGGTGAAGCAATAATCCACTACAACAAATTGCAAGCAGACCCAAAACAGGGGAAGTCTCTGGATATTGGTATGTCCTAGATGTATAGTCACTATTGTGACTTCTCAGCTAAGCACTCACAGATGCCATGAACATGAACAACAGGCTGTATTTGTTTAGTTAGTCAGGCTTACTCACTGGTAGATGATTCATGTGGTTTCGACCGTCCAATGTTTAATCTAATCGCGTAGCTGTTAATGAGTTTTTCTTCACAGACTTTACAGTTACCAAAGACAACAGGGAAATATATCAAACAAAACTAAAATTAACACCTTCTACCGCTTTTATCCAGTGTTGTTGTGTGTCTTTAACTCTTTATGTTTTGTGTTTCAGTGCTTAAAAAAGTCAAACATCGCCTGGTAGAGAATATGAGCTCAGGAACAGCAGATGCGCTTGGACTCAGTAGAGCTATTTTATGCAATGGTGAGGTTATTGGTGACTTTACGAATTGAAATGTACTATTTCATTGATTATAGACATGTACATAACAGATTCACTTCATTTTGCAGATGGACTCGTCAAAAGACTTGAAGAACTGGAGAAAACAGCAGAGCTCTACAAAGGTAAAGAATAATCAAATAAGCTTCAGTTAACTTAAGCGCTTTGAATAATCTGGTTAAAAGGGATTCTAGAGCGATAAAGGAATTAGTTTTGTAATAATCTCTAGGAGTGATAATTTAAATGAAAAACTTAATAACAGGAATAACATGGTATTATCACCAGATTCAACAGATATTAGTGCAGATACACTTGTGTTTTACAGCAGTCATTCTTGCTTTCTGTCTGCATGCAGGGCTGATGGAGCACACAAAGAGACTGCTCAGAGCTTTCTTTGAACTTTCTCAAACGCACAGAGGTGAGTTACTGTGAACAATAAAAATAAATCACATTGGTCTGTGCTTGTCCTTTTCAGCTAATCTCATTCTCTAATATCTGTGTCTGGACTATGACAACCCTCCCTTGCAGCATTTGGGGATGTTTTTTCTGTCATCGGAGTACGAGAGCCGCAGGCTGTTGCCAGTGAGGCCTTTGTTAAGTTTGCTGATGCTCACCGCAACATCGAGAAATATGGTATTCAACTACTAAAGACCATCAAGCCAGTGAGTACCAAAGGAAGTTGGCATTAAAGCAGTTATTGCTCTTAAAAGAACGCAGGTCTCTGAAAACTAAAAATGAGTTTCTCTGCATTATATGATGTACCGTTCCTTTAAAATGGGTTTGGAAAACATCTCTAATGCAGCGGTCCTCAACTGGTGGGTTTGGTTGCGGACATCATTTGAGTGGGTTGCAGATGTGCGAGCGAAAATTAAAAGTTTAAACTTGTTTAAAAAGCATACTTTAGTTCTGTTAATAACAATGTTGAGGTTGTTTGTTTGATCCCATGGATTACATATGTATGCACTGTACTTCACTTTACTTAAAAGCGTATGCTGAGAAGCATATACACTGTCTATATACAGTAATATATCACTGCACTTTCTTTTGTGAAATGAATTTGAGTGGTTCAGAACTTTAGGTTCCGATTTAATGACGAAGGAAAAATGTGGGTCCTGAGGCTCGACCAGTTGAGAACCGCTGCTCCGAGGGATGTTCATTAAGTAGAATGAAGTCAGTTTAACAGTTATAATAATGTCTTGTGTTACTGTCTGACTTCCTATCACACCTTTTGTCATATCTTGTTGTGCAGATGCTTCATGATTTGAACACATACCTTCATAAGGCCATACCAGACACTAAACTCACTATCCGCAAGTACCTGGATGTGAAGTTTGAATATTTGGTAAGGTTGGAGCAACATTACTGTAAAGCTGCTAGTCCAGGTCAATGTTGGTCAACAGAGTAACAGTATAAATCTCTCTTGTCTTTCAGTCGTACTGTTTGAAGGTGAAGGAAATGGATGATGAAGAATACAGCAGTATTGTGAGTTTTCATGTCAATGGTAGAATAAGAATTGTATTCAGTTTCCGGTATAGAGGACATAATACAATCTTCTGTAGTGTGTGGGGCATCTGAAGCAGTGATTGATGTGCTTCTTCCTGCAGGCTATGGGAGAGCCTCTGTATCGCGTAAGCACTGGGAACTATGAATACCGTTTGGTGCTACGTTGCCGGCAGGAGGCTCGTGCCCGCTTCGCCAAAATGCGTAAAGATGTTCTGGAGAAGATAGAACTGCTGGATCAGAAACATGGTTTGTTGTCGTTGTCTTTCTCAACGTTTTTTTTTTCTTCCTGTAACTCAGTACTAGCAGACTGAAACCTTGTCTCTGTATCTATCTTATTACTTTCCATTTATCCACCACAAACGTTGTATTCTGTTCCTTTTTGTGAAAGAACTGCAGCTGCTGAATAATTATTCATTATGAGATGCCTTATGAGCATAATTCACCCATTTCAAAAACACACTGTAACATACTGATCAGCAGCACAATAACTAATGATGATTACGTTTCACTACTACTTGAAGTATCAACTTGATAAAAGATTGAAGGAGCACGTAAGTCTGAGAAACGAAGCTTGCGGAAGCGTACACATATACGTTGATGACGTAGTTATTGATTTAGGCCCATTGCATCGGTGCACACTGCTCGTGGCAAGACTGAATACAAGTACGCGCCGACAGTTTCTGCACTATAGCCTTTACATTTCTCAAATGAAGGTTTAAAACTATATTGGTTAAGAAACTTTTGTCACCGGGTACTTCCATAGTTAGATCTTTAATTACTGTCAGACAATCAAGAGAGAGTGTGTATCATCATTAGGTTTACATGAACTAAATCACAATCATAGTGGAAAGTAATTCTTTGTGATGAGGAATTTTACAAACTATGATTTGTTAACCATGGATGTCATACATCATATATAGTATGAAGTTTGATATAGTATAACGTGAGATGCACTAGTAGTACAGCAATGTATATCTCGCATAGTACATCAGTATATTCTGCCAGTGGAGACACATAATAGTCATCTTTTGTCAAATGTGGACATTCAGTAATAAGATCTCATATAATGTGGTTCTCCCTATCACATTAGATCTTTCTCTTCAACAGAACAACTCATTTTGAATGTGCGATTTAATTCCCTCTCCTCTTCTTCACCTACAGTCCAGGATATTGTGTTCCAGCTACAGCGCTTCGTGTCGGGCATGTCACATTACTATGACGAGTGCTATGCTGTTCTGAAGGAGGCAGATGTCTTCCCCATTGAAGTGGACCTCTCCCGCACCATGATCAACTACAGCAGCCAGTCATTCACATACACTGAAGATGAGGAGGAGGAGGAGGGCGGGGAAGGTGGATGCGCAGAGGAAGGAGGAAGCAGCGTAGACAGACAAGCAGAGAACGGAGCTGAGAAACTGATTGATGACGAATGAATGAGTGTGCGCCATTATCTGCTCCTCACTTATATCTAAAACCAACACCCTCATCAAGCAGTGGTCTTCAGAGTAAAATATAACAGTTAGAATGTTTGACGCTGCTCTTTTAAGGGTGAATATTACCTAAAATTGCTGCTGTGTGTTTTCATTTGGTGATGTTTTGTTTGTGGAATACTCTCTTAAAATAATTTCTTGCTTTTTATATGACTTTCCTCCATTTACAAGGTCACTGGTGAATGAATAGGGGAGAGATACAACTAACAGAAGGCAAACAAATCTGAACGCTGTTGAGGGTTTTGATGCTGCAGAGTACAATGCATTTGAGTTGTGCCTTCTTGATTCTTGATAAGTTAGATGGGTTTGGGCTCTGTTAAGGTTGTACCTTGCTATTGAAATTTTTATTTTTTTTGCAAGGGGGTTAATGTAGCTACTGAAAGCCTTTCTGTTGGCACATGTCACTACAAGGACATTTTATCTTAACAGCTGGTAAGCGACACTGACAGATAAATGATAACATTTTAAAGGTGTTGTGGAAGTTACGTCTTTTCCTACATGACACATTGCACACTTTTCTCCTTTTTTTCTTATTTCTGGCACTTCTGTAATGGTTTGAAAAGGGAACACTTGTATTTTCTGCAGCTTCACACACTTTTATTAATGTGATTACGTCTGTAAACTGTTATTTTCTCGTTACATTCACCTGCATTGCTCTTTTCCACTTTTCTATTCCTCCAGCAGCAGCAGCCTGGCCTCAGGTAGTGTTTTTATCACTGACGGCCTCACATAGCTTTACTTTGCTTTGGAACAGGATTGAAAATTGCAAACATTACATGTAAATAGTGTATGAATCTCTGTGGTAACTTTTCTTATCATTCCCACTTTATTTATTCTTTTTGTCAAAATATATCTTAAAGGTATTTAATTACTGGAATCTTTATGAAAATATTATGAATATATTAATCCACTAATATAACTGAGTTTCTGTCATTTTCATTTCGTCTTCTCGGAAATCAGATGACTTTATGCATATTTATGATTGAGGACATTCACTTTGCTGGATTCTGCCACTTGGGGGCAGCATCACATCAGATCACTGTCCTGCAGTCTCTAGTGTGTATGTTGAAGGGGAGCTTATGTTCGTGCATTGATTTTCCAAACAACTGGAATGTATGAATTAAAGAGACCTAGGCTATATTTTTACTCTGTATTTGAGTTTGTCTTTATTTTGATAGCAAGCTGTACATCGTGTCATTAAATGTACCGACGCTTTGTGCGCATGTGTACAATAACAATGTATGACATGAGTAAAATAACTCAACAATTACCATGAAAACGCAAGAAGAACAGTGCTCAGATATTTATAAATCCGTGGACACCTTGTACCGCTATGTAGCCCCAGTGGCCTAATGGATAAGGCACTGGCCTCCTAAGCCAGGGATTGTGGGTTCGAGTCCCATCTGGGGTGAAAAAGTTTTTGCTGCCTTGTGACATAGAGAAGCAAATTCTCTGGATGGGGTGAACAAGGATCACTGCGATATGGAGCCCAGAGCTTTAACACTACAGATAGCAGATAGATTTGTCTGTTGGCTTGTCTGCGGTCTGTTCGGGCTCAAGGACAGTATGTTGTTCCTGTTTCCTCAGGCGTTCAGGCAAACAAGTTCCGCTCCGCTCAGGGTTTCTTGGACTTTCCCTCCGTCACATGACAACTGTTTTATTCTTTGTCTAAACCACTTTAAGTCGATCGTTGTAACTCCTCTGCGCTCGGTTTAGCGCGTAACTCCCTCCAGCCATGCTTTTACTACAATGGCTATATGTTTTCATCTGGTTCAATGTAGCCGCGGCCGTCAACTCTGCTGACAGTAAGTAGGTCAAGTATTTAAATGTCACGGCTGGTTATGTGAAGGTTTAATGGCTTTATTTTCTCAGGATTACACAATCGTTCCGGTTTAAAATGTGCATGCTGTTTTACAGTTATGACCCTGACTCTGTCTGTGATTCAAGGAGTGTTAAAGTTGGTATCTTATTTTGTTAACCGGTGCGAGTAATCTCCCTGCCACGGAAATGTTTAAGTATTTACTTTCATTTTCGTCATAAAGTCCACTTAACATAAATCAATTGGAAGATGATGAATAAAAGATTTGAGGTTAAAGTGAATTGGAGATACCTCTCCTGCCCAATAGATGACATCTGTAAATCAAGAAAAATGCATGTTAGTTACTATTCTACTGACATCATTAGTATGTGTCAGTATAAGCTTAAAAGATTAAAGTAAGTATAAGGTGCTTGCTGAAGTTGTTAACTTCAATGCATTAACTGTAGTCTTGAGTGGCCCTGAGGTTTGTTTTTATGTCCTAATGATTTCTTCCAGCATTGACAGCTGCCACTGTGTACTGGGACCCCCAACACAAGGCCGTCCTGCTGAAGGAGGGAGTGCTGGACACCAAGGGGGATGCATATGGCTACTTGAATGATACCCTGTCCAGTACCGGCTGGAGTGTCCTAGAGATCCGTGCTGGTTACGGAGAAACTCCAGAGACTGATGAGGTCACGTTCTTCCTGGCCGGCTACCTCGAAGGTTTCCTCACCGCCCAGTGAGTGTCTTGGATGTGCTGTCAGTCTCTCTGTTCTTGACGTATATTGTTTTTAAAATAAGATCTACGTTGTCCCTTGCATACCAAATTTTGTTATCAATACCAAGCAGTAATCAAATTGGTGAATGGTTGTCAAATATATTGAACAGGGTCCCCTACAATCCTGAGTTGATACTGATTGATGACCTAAATCAGATAAGAAAGTTTAATCAGTTTTGACCTTTGACAACATCTGTAACAATAAGTTATTAAAGATCGGCAGTAGAAAAAGCATAAATAAAAAGCAATTATGAGGTTTTAGCATTACTACTTATGTTCCCTCCCCAGGCAGATGATCGACCACTACACCAACATGTATCCGCAGCTGATTCATGACCCCAAGATTCTCGGCCCAGTTCAGAGTTTCATGAAGTGAGTTTTTCTGTTCTCCTTTTAATAATTCAAACTACAGCAGCCTCAGCGCACTCACATACAGTACGTCTGAATCATCTTAGCTCATGCTAAACTCATCTGGGGCAGTAAGAACAAACATGTATTTAATCTATTAAAAACATTGGCCTGTGTTTGTCTCTTACCTTTTTATCGTTTTACATGAGAATGATAATTTAGGGCTTGAAACAATGTGAAATACATGGTTGCTCTTCTAGGAACCAAGACATGTGGACCAGAGAACAGGTCAAACTGAACAAGAGCTCTGATCCTCTGTGGAAACACGCAGGCTTCATCGTGGCCCAGATGGACGGACTCCAAGCAGGAGTCGCCGAATGGGCCAAGAAGTACGGGAAGAAGGTATGATGGCCGTATGGTAATGTTTTTGTCATTTCGGTATATGAGCACACGTATGTTTGTTTGTTCTCAGGTTTACACAAAAGCTGCCTGGCTGATTTTCCCTGAACTGGGAGGGGTGTAACAAGTGCTGAAGCGGAACCCAACACATTTTGGGGCTGATTAATTCTACGTTTGTTTGTTTCATTTGGAGGAAGTTTGCGCTCTCCAAGTGCACTTAAAAAAATGTTTACTGCTAGTTTTACGGTAGTTGTATTTTTGGGCAAAATACTGGATAATGTTTCAACTACAGGCTGTCTCCAATGGGAGCAACCCTACTGTTAATTTTCCTTTCGCCAACAGCTGTTTGTCTCTGTTCCTTCCCATAGCCGCTGTCCCTGTTTGCCGTCCAGTTCCTGAATGCAGTAGGAGACCTGCTGGATCTGATCCCTGCTTTAGTCCCCACCCCCAACTCTCCACTCACACACTTCAAACGTCCAGGGATGGGACACTGCTCCGCACTCATCAAGGTAAAAGGTCAAAGCAAGTTCTGGTTAGGATATAAAGCTTGCTGTTTACTCAAAACTGTAAAAGATATTGTTAGGGGTGTAGCCTTTTATAGTGTGATGAAATGTGTCCAAAATCAGTATTCAGTAGCTCTCTGTCCTTATTGTGTGTGCCATGTATCTATATTACAGCATTTGACAAATGCAGTTCACCGTAACAATTGCTAATGTAACTGCACCAACAAGCTTTCACCAAGATGTCATTGAGGCAGTATGACCCAAAACAGAAACCCATGACCAAGATCATTTCGACAACTCTTCATATCTTTTGGATCATTGTATATCTGTATCTTTTTAACTGTTTGCTGACCTCTGAAGCACATCAGACTCATGAGTTTGTCGGATGTAATAGGAAGCTCTTTCATGTTGCTTGCACCCTGCCATGCTGCCCTGTAATTCCAACTTCTTGTCAGGCATGCCGTTTTGAATCTTGGCTCTAAATTCCACTTAACAAAGTTCTGGCCTCCATCAGATGCTTCCGGGCTTTGAGAACCTCCTCTTTGCACACTCCAGCTGGTACACGTACGCTGCCACAATGCGTATCTACAAACACTGGGACTTCCACATCACTGAGCCCCACACGGCCACTGGGAAACTGTCCTTCAGCAGCTACCCTGGTAGGCATCACAAAATACACCTGAGCAAGAATTCTTAGAAGATTATAATAACAGCAATACAGCGATGTGCAATCACATATCACGTGCTATCACAACGGCACTACAAGGCAGCTGTCACGTTGCGTTGTTGTTAACAAACACTATGGCTAATTTAACTTACTCTATGATCAGTGTCGCTCTGCTGGCTTTGGTTGACCTCACGACGAATAGGCTGTTTTCAGTTTCGTGCGTCCATTGTGACGCTCAAAAGCATTTTACCAGCATCGATAAAAGTGTGCTTTTTCGCGCGATCTACAAACTTCCAAAGACACTTCCAAAAGTGTTTCTCTACCAAATTTAAAGACTTACTGATAAATCAGTACAAGCGGTCGTTTTTCATTGTTGGGTGAAGAAATAATGGATTAAGTAGATTTGAATGGTTTCTGGGAGTGTAGCTTGTTTGTGGAAATTGATAGAAATGCATTAATCCCTCAGGTTTCCTGGTGTCCCTGGATGACTTCTACCTCTTGGGCAGCGGTCTGATGATGACACAGACAACCAACAATGTCTTCAACTCCTCCCTGTTTGACGTCGTCACCCCCAACAGCCTGCTGTCGTGGCAGAGGGTCAGGCTGGCTCACAGTTTGGCACATACTGGAGAAGAGTGGGCCAAAATCTTCTCCACGTACAACTCTGGTGAGTAAAGCACACGTACTATATGTTTCAGTTCTGGTTTTCACATCCCTTTATTGAACCATTTCAAGGAGGAAAGACCTTCAGTCTGGCCTTCAGCAGGCCCTTCAGAGCCGCTACCGGCTTGACTTGGCACTGCCAACATATAACTTCAATTAGTGCAGAAAGAAAATCAACCTGTAGATATTTCATTTTATTCATTCTTTCGTACCGGTCTTCTCCTAACTGGAGTGGCCCACCCTGGACTGTTGTAGGTACCTACAATAACCAGTACATGGTATTGGACAGGAGCAAAGTGAAGTTGGGCAAAAGCGTTGACGATGGCGCTCTGACTGTGGTGGAGCAGATCCCCGGGCTGGTGGAGTACTCTGACCAGACACAGGCGCTGCGCAGAGGTAACAACATATAACTTAGTGGTTGTACAGCTCAGTATTTCCATTTGGACAGTTGAAGAATTTCCCCGCCTTTGGCAGGTTACTGGCCGTCCTACAACGTTCCCTTCCACCGGAACATCTACATGATGAGTGGTTACAGTGAAATGTGGGAGAAGTATGGAGAAGACTTCTCCTACGATCTTTGTGCCAGAGCCAAGATCTTCCGCCGCGACCAGGCGGATGTCAAGAACCTGGACTCTTTGAAGCACATCATGAGGTCCAACGGTGTGTGGCTTTGTGTCATTTTGTTAGTCCGCATGAATCATAACTGTTAGATTTTTCTGCTTTCTTCCCTAATGAAGAAAGTAGTCACTGCTTTCATAACTGAGTGACAGTTGTGGTATGAACCTTTTGCTTTGGACGTTATCAAACTGTTGATATCAAAGAATATTCTGGGCCTTGTGTCTGCAAGTGAATTTATTTTGAATATATATTTAGTTATTAGCCCAAAAGTGGACTTTATTTCCCAGTACCCTCGTGTTTACAGTTCCCTTTTGTGTCAGACTACAAGAAGGATCCGTACTCGAAAGGTGACCCCTGCAAGACCATCTGCTGCCGCGAAGACCTGAGCTCACAGAGGCCTTCACCAGGAGGATGCTATGACACTAAGGTAAGTATCCTGTTGCCAACGTGATCAAAGTTTAGCTGTAAGCTCGGGTGTGTTCATGCTCCTGCATTGCTTTCTGTTCAGGTAACAGATTTCGAAATGGCCGGGGACTTCCACGCGGAGGCAGTGAACGGACCTACGACACAGGATGGACTCCCGCCATTCTCTTGGGATACATTCAGCAGCATCAGCCACCAGGGTCTGCCGCAGTACTACAACTTCACCTTCGTCAGGATGCAGCCTCTTCTCTTCGAGCCTTAGTGTGTGTGTGTGAGAATGGGGCGGAACAACAATTCATAATTGATTCTACAATTTTAACATTGCAGGGCGTGCAATATTTTCAAATGAACCATGTGTCAAATTACTATTTTGATTAAATATCGTGGCGCTGCAGAGCTGTCCTGACCCGCACATCATATTTTACAGAAAATGTTTTGTCGGGTTCAGATCCCTGCAGAAATCACACACTAATCATTCACATGTTTTCTATGCAAATCTGAATAATGATATAAAATATTGCAAATCATATCACAAATGGAATATCAGCCAAAGTCATCGACAATTTAAAATTGTCATATTGTGATGCATATCCAAAGTCAAATGTTTCTTTTGTGGCTTGCACGTCCGTTCACACAGGTACGATATGTATGTTGATTTCCACTTCCTACAATGCAAAACAGTCAAACTCACAGGTTTGAAATTAGTATTTGAATGTATATCTGCCTCAGGGGGAAGTGAATCAGTTGTCAACAATGTTTTGTACCTGAAGGGATTTGTGCCTGAAACAGTGATAGCAAGGTTATGATATTTTTAAGTCCATGCAGTAAGTCAGTTGTTTGCCATGTTTACTGCTATTTTGCACTCAAAATTACATCATATATGCAAACACTTAAATCAATTTTAAGAGAAAACAATCACTGCGATGTCACGCTCAGGGGTCCTCTCTCATGCTGTGATTGATGTGCATCTATTTTTTTGCTCTGCACAGTAAAATGTACTGTTGCCTGTGTTTCTTAATGCGATGCCAAACATTTAGCATGAACTCATGTGATCAGTGATATTAAAAGTTTTACAGTTGTACCAGTGCTGTCCTGTCTTATATTTAGTCTTGTGTAATAGTGACTCTTCACAATAAGGTTTAGACGATTTCACTGGCACCATGTGTGTTGGAGAATATCAAGGTAAGACTCAACTTATATAATATATGACAAATGTAAGCTTGCTACTTATGTAAGCTTGCAACAGCCATACTGTCTTCCACACTGTTTCTGTCAATCGGCCTTTATTCGTTTTCCATGTGGAGAAACAGTAGAAGATAGTAAATCCTTACAAAGGACCTTGGAGGTCAGGACCTTTGTGTTTTTTAAACAGAAACTTAGCGAGCTGTCTCTTGCTCTATCTGGCCCCCAGGGGACTCATGTAGTGATTCACTCCTTCCCATAAAAATGGAGGAACTGAAACTTCTGTTAGGCACTCTGTATTCATTTCACAAATCCTCCTGTCAAGCTCCTCCTTCATGTCTTCACCTCTTTGTTTTCAACCACGTTTTTGGTTGTGTTCCAGAAAACACCAGTTCAGAGGAGGACAGTACAGCTGCAGGCCTCCACATTTCTCACTCTGCCTCCGGCCATGGCAAGGGTGGACTGTCCTGCTGGCATGAGGTGGGACACTCTCGTCCGCTACTGTGTACCCAAATGGGCGGCGACAACACCTGAGCCTGAACCACCAACAGGTGAGATATCACTAAAAGTGGTTTTATTCTGCCTCCTTGCTCCTCCAGGGAGTAGTATCAGAGGCCAGAGCATTCTTTTTGATTTTGGATCTAGGAGTCACTTGACCTCTCTTGGGCACTTTGTTCAATTGTCTGTTGAAGATTGACTCACATCCTTCCTGCATTAAGATGAATATCTCTGTTGATCCTCAATAATCAGCTAAGGCATTATTTGTCATCAAACTCGATTTAGATTTTTCTATAGTTGTATTAACTATAAGCCTGCTACTTGAGGATTATATGTTCACATCCAACATCATCACATGACGGTTTCTGCTGAGCAAATCGATCTGTTCCCATCAGAGCTGCCCCTCGTTATGGTGGTCCAGCGGAGAACCGAATCCCCTGCTGCCCAGTCCGACCCAGTGATGGTGCTGAGTCCGGCTCTGTGGATCTTTGTGGTGTTGACCACCCTGGGTTCCGTCTTGGCTTTGGTTCTCTGGTTTATCATCTACAGACGTCAGACCAGGCTCAGCGGCAACTCAGGTGAGGTCAACATCTAATTGACTCTCAGGTTTGTTTCAGTTTATTCAGTTTCACTTTGGTAGAACTAACATACAACATATCCGTGGATCCTTAGACACTGGAAACATTATTAATAATAAGGCTACATTTTATTAATGCAACTCCTATAAGAAAACAAGGTACAAAGTTTGCTTGATAGAGAAAAAATGAGCGATAAAAGACAAAAAAACAATAAAATAAACATGTGGCTCAATTGGATGAAGAAGGGATATTCACTCATGGCTCGGGTTAAAGGCCGAGGAGCATTTCTAATGATCTTCACCTTACCAGAGACTTTGAGAGTCATGAGGTGTAATTCCTGGAAAGATGCAGAAACGTCGAGAATGATTGGCATCAAATATAAAAAATTCGCGTGATATTTGCTAAAAACCTAAACTAGTTTGTGTCTCATAACAGCAGAGCAGTTAGTGTGGGTGAAGTGGTGTTGAGACCAGACAGGTGCTGAACTGTGACGTTCATCGCAGTAGAAACTCTGCAGTTTCTGTTCTCTTCTTCTCAGGCGTCCCATGGGTCGGACCCTCTCTCTCACTAGTTATTCTGGTTTCAGCTAACATCCGCTGGTTAGGCAGCAGGTCTTTATACCAACTCCAAAACAGATAAACGGATGGGAAGATATGCACAGCATGCAGAACAGCTTCCCCTCGGTCGTTTAACAGCTTTAACTCCTGAATCAATAACAACCCTGACAAGCATGTGATCAGCTAGTATTTATGTAGTAACTTATCTGTGAACAGCTGGATTAGACAATAACAGCATGAGCATGTGCAGAATCTTCATTTGCTGGAATGCAGGTCCTGTGCAGCATTAACACAATTACATTAAACACAACAAAACCTCAGTGTAGAGAATAGGCTGGACTCACTCATCAACAGGAGGATGCTCTGTGAGCATCGAGTAAACTGTCAACATAAATTAGATTAATGGTGAGGAGACACTCGGGTTAGTTTGTTGTGAAACACGTCTTTGTTTTTCTCATGATTTAATTCTGCAGGCTGATGCTTGTCTTGTAATATTTGAAGGTATTGCGATTTTACTACACAACTTAATATAGTATTTACAACAATACCGGGTCAAAAGATATACTGTTTAATGTGAACAACAACATGGCAAGGAAATTCTGCTATAGATAATAGTATTCATCATTTCCAGTATATAATGTCTCCGCTGCCACTCTTCCCCCATCATACAGAAATGTTATCTGCAGGCATGTAAACAAAATAATATTCCCTTTTCCTCCTCATTAACAATAATAACACTCTTTTCATTAAATGATGCCAAATCTCATACCATCGATGTACAATTGTAATATTGATAAAGTTTTCTATTATGTGCTACAATGATAGTAGATCTTGCCAGACACTCAGCTCTAACGTTGAGATGACATTTTCAGTGACTCTCATCGTTGTTTTTTGTTGTGCAGAAGACACGGAGCCTGGACAGGACTCTCTGGAGAAAAACCACCCACCTACCAAAACCCTCCAACCGCCTTCAGATGTAAACTGTCTGGATGAGATGTTGCATAGAACAGCATCAGCTCCATCACCCAGTCCTCAACTGAACCTGGGGGCCCAAATAGGCTCAAAGTGGGAGGAGGGGTTCATTACTTGCAGGGGCTCTGCAAAGCATGCAGGGGCAGAGGAGCATGAAGGACTGCATATATGCAGCCCACTGAGGGGACACACGATCCCACTTCCTGCCACAGAGCTGGGTGGTACTGCGTTAGTTACAGCTAAAACTGTCTAGCTGTGCGTGTGAGTGCGTGCGTGCGTGCGTGCGTGCGTGCGTCCGTGCGTCCGTGCGTGCGTGCGTGCGTCCGTGCGTGCGTGCGTGTGTTCATGAACAAGTGTTCCTTTTTGTTGCATGTCCTTTGCATCATTCCCTCTTGGCATATGATCATTATGGTGACTTCACCCAACTTTTGTTTTGGATACGTTTCTTTTCTACAATGTCTTTATGATTTTTATGTTTTCTTCTGTCACACTGTAGATCGGGCGACAATAAAGCCACGCGTATGACTGTAAATAGTTTAATGTACTCTCCTGTAAAGCCTTACCAACAGACAAAAAGAAAGAAACTGCTCTCATGCTGCATTTCAGACATCATTTAATACAACACAAAATAAAAATCGTCAAAGAAATATTTCTGATGTTCTATAAACAAGGTAGCATTGTTGTGTAATGAAAGAGAAATATTCTCACATCTGTGATATATCAATACAAGTACGTTCTTATATATATTCCACTGTCTTTGCAGCAGAAAAGGCTATTTACAGTACAAAGTAAATAATGTTATCAAACTCAAGCTTTCTGAAGGCATCGCCAAAAAGAAAATGGAGAGCTGTTCAAGACATTATCTCACCTTATCATATAGATTCACGGCAATTCAAGGTTGAACTACAAGCCACGATTTAGATACATCAATTTTTTTAAATTTTGACTCTGGTGTCCCCAAATGGTATTGTAAAATAATCTCAGCAACTAATAACCACCTTATAAGATGTACCTTGTTAGAAAGGAGCGCAGTTCCAAGATATATTTGTACTCTGCAAATCATAATGCAGTTTTAGTGTTTGCTAAAGTTCTTTTCTTACTGTCAATAAAAGTAATCGGCCGAATGTGTTGCCCATTCCAGCACATCAGCACAGTGATGTTCACTGTCCAGACATTCAACAGAAGAAGAGCGACTTATTTCTCACACTTGATTCTTGAATGATACACAGACAGCTGACAAATTAAAAGAAAATCCTGAATAATGAGGGTAGAAAAATAATGAATGCAGATGCTCCTGAAAGGACAGAAAGGTTTAATGAATCATATGCTACGGCCTTCACAGGCACCCGATCTCAAACTTGTTGAACACCTATGGGAGACTTTGGGACGACTTCTTAGACATTAAAACACAAATTATCATGAGAACATTAGAGTAATTAAAGAGACTTGTTGGATCTATGCCAAGTCACGTTGAAGCTGTTCTGTCAGCGCGTGGCGGCCCAGCACCTTACCGAGACACTTCATGTTGTTTTCTAGCGTTTAATGCCTACAATACGTTGCAGGGTGTGGTGTTTCTCAAGGGGAGGAGATGGAGCGGGTGATGAGCAGTGTGAAGAATGAGCATCAGGGAAAATATAGTGGCCTGAGATACTGAGGCCATTTATCACTGCACCAGCACATGTTGTAAGTCTCACTTCATGCTGCTGCTCCACTGTCACTCCACCCTCCAATGAATACCACTGTCCAAAGAATTCCAGCTGTGCTCATCCAGGCTTGACTTCTACATGGGCTGTGTCGGAGGACAGTGTATGAAAAGCTCCTTGTGATCACAGGTAGGTATTGGGGTTGTCAGTAACAGCCAAGTGGAAGTACTCTGGCTGACTGTCTCCCTGCAGGCTGCGGTTGGTCTCCCTATGACGTACTTTGGTGGACAGGGTCTTCCTCTTCTCAAAGCTCTCCCTGCCCTTTCCACGCTTTTCCAGACTGGACACGATCATCTCGGCAAGGTCTTGCTGGAGCCGCTGGAAGTTCTCCCTGCGACAGTGACATCAGAGGAAGATGTATGCAAAACCAAAACGATGTTAATATGGTAGTAATTTGCAGGTTATAATATCAAGGTACAGATCACATTTGCATATATGCATGGGATTTGTACCTTTGTCTTATTTAAAGATCTTTAAATAAGACAGAATTCTACATTTTATTTCGTTCATCTTATATCCCCTCTCTACTTTATAAAGGTCTGACATGTTTGGAGTTTATATACAGTAGATGCAGCTGTGTTTGACTCACGCTGTTGGTGGTGTCGGCAGGTTGTATTTTCCTCCAGTCATCCCTGTTAACCAGTAAGTCATCTCTTTGCCTTTACCCTGTGGGTCGGATACACACACACACATACACACACACACGCACACACACACGCACGCACACACACACACACACGCACAATAAATTAAATTTATTTCAACTATCTGTACATATAATAATTATATATCAATGCATGAAAGTGTATTATAACTCCTCCATGAACAGGTTCATAAAAAGCCAAACCGAATCCAACTCACCTTCAGGTACGTCTCTCCTCTCTTTTCATACTCAAACTTGCAGTCTGTCCTCTGAAGGATGTTGATGGTGGACTGACTGACATGAATTCTCAGCGCTGGAGAGGTGATACGAGAAAAAACATCAGGCTTAAACAATCAAACTCTTTCAACTACGAGACAATGAAGATCACAATGTTTGTGTGTGTGTGTGTGTGTGTGTGTGTGTGTGTGTTGCCTCTTACGCAGGCCTGTTGACTCCATGCGGGAGGCGGTGTTGACTGTGTCTCCAAAAAGACAGTAGCGAGGCATCTTGTTCCCCACCACTCCTGCTGCACACGGTCCTGCACAAGCACATATGTTTAATGTCTTATATTTCATGTGGATGAATATCTGCCTCTCAAGTAACATAAGAGTTTCCGTGTTGCTTCTAGATCTTGTGTTCTTGTTGTTGTAACAGTTCTTTAATGCCACTTTTTGTAAGTAATCATACCCAGTATGAGTATATACAGTTTTCCTGTTGACACATTCCTGCAAGTGCTAGAATTTATTTCTGTTACCTGAATGCACACCAATACGGATCCACAGAGGAATTCCAGGCAGGTGCTGCAACTCAAAAGTCCCCACAAATGCCAGGATGTCCAGGGCCATGCAGGCGATGTCCACGGCGTGCCTGTCGCCGTTGCGTTTTGGCAAACCTGAAGCAACCATGTACGCATCTCCTATTGTCTCCACCTGTGAGCCAACGAATGATTGGCTTTATATGCATTCAATGAGCACGACAGATGTTGTTAGATAATCAGCATCAGGTCCAGTCTGATGTAAATCCAACCACAAGAGCTTATCACCCAACTTTTGACATACAACAAGAAAAACAGCAGTTCAGGCTGACATACCTTGTAGACGTCATGGTGGTCGAGGATGCTGTCAAAGTTCTTGTAGATTTCGTTGAGCATGTCGACCACCTCCATGGGGGTGCTGGAGTGACAGAGGGTGGTGAATCCCACAATGTCGCTGAAATAGACGGTCACCTCCTCAAACAGCTCCGGCTCTACTCTGCCAGTCTCCTTCAGTGAGCGTACCACTGGGCTGAAGGGACACAGGGAGCGTGAAATACACTTGAACCAATGAAACTGTTGTCAAATATATTCTTGCTGAGGGAGAGTGACATGTATTTGTACATTCCAGGCTAATTGACCTTTGCCTTGAGCTGGGTCAGGTACATGGGACCTCCAGATGGTGGGAGAGGTGGTGAGAGGTTAATTTAGTATATTTAGTATGCATACTGTGAGACTTTGCCCATAGGTGATAAAGTTACACAATTCATTTCAAATGAACAAATATGAATTTAATTTAATTTAATTTAATTTAATTTAATTTAATTTAATTTAATTTAATTTAATTTAATTTAATTTAATTTAATTTAATTTAATTTAATTTAATTTTATTTTATTTTATTTTATTTTATTTTATTTTATTTTATTTTATTTAATTTTATTTAATTTTATTTTATTTATTTATTTATTTATTTATTTATTTATTTATTTATTTATTTATTTATTTATTTATTTATTTATTTATTTATTTATTTATTTTATTTGCTCACTTGCTTGTCGTGTCCATATGACAACAGATGGCGACATTTCACCAAAATGTGCCTGCTGTTGCTGAAAAGAGTTCTTAAGTGAGCAGGGTTTGTGGGTAAATAAAATCTCCAATAAGGACTAAAACACTTCACAGAGACGAAGGGAAACTACAGAGCGAGGTGATAATTCTCTCTGCGTTGTTCGGTGTGCCTCACCCATCTTCAGTCACCTACCCAGGAAGTAGCATAAAGTTGAGGCGATCAGCTCGGTCCCTCTCAGCTTTATACAAAGAGGTTCTCTCCTCCACCAGATTCTCCAGAGTCCTTGAGTACATCTGCAGGCGACGGATCAGGTTGTCCATGTATGTCTCGCTGGCTTGATTGTGCAGGTTACTGAGCCAGAAGAAAAATACGTTTCATCCTATCACTTTTTACAACATGAAATAAGCCACACATCACTGAAGAGAGTTGTTCAGCAGGACTTTTCTTATAGAAATGAAATGAAATGGATGAAGAAGTGCAAAGGCCTGCACACGCTGCAGACCTCAACTCCATGTAGCTTCATGAATTCTACTGTCGGCTGCACACCAAACCTCAATACCCCAAATCAATGCCTGCCACCATTAATGCTCTTTTGGCTGAATAGGAGCAGATTCCTGCAGCCAGCTATGAGCTGCATGTTATTTCCATAGTTTTGGAAGATGTTTATCAAGGACATGTGCTTGAAAGGTACATTTTCCAATTATATTTGGACATATAGTGTATTGTAGAGATGGTGTTGACCTACCTGAAAATCTTACCCATAGTTAACTCTATTTTCTTAAAATCTGGTCTCCGTTCTGGGTCTTCTTCCCAGCAGTTCTTTATCAGCATATACAGCTGCAAGAACACACAAACAAAAGAGGACTCTAATGGATCCAAGCAGCTTTGCGATCATTGTCCAGTATGTTAACAGCAATGTCCTCCTCAGTGTTTGGAGTACCTCTAACCTCAATCTCCTTCTCTGATGCCCCGTCGAAGTTGAGGTCAGGTCTGAAGACAGACGTCCCGTTAGGATACTGCACCATGTAGAGCTTCTCTGAGGGATTGGACAACATTGAGATAAACATGGTGAGCAGGGCTAGAAGCTGAGGACGATCACAGAGTCTCATGGATAGATTCTTCCAGGATTATACCTGTAGGGTTGGTGTGGAACTGAGAATAAAATGGGGCCCGCCTCATAACAATCTCATGGGCGATGATTGCATAGCTGAAGACGTCGCCCTTTTGAGATACCCCGTCGACACGAAGATGCTCCGGGGCCGTCCATACATCTGAGAGGAGAGGAGAGGAGAGGAGAGGAGAGGAGAGGAGAGGAGAGGAGAGGAGAGGATGAGCTGCTGGAACTCTTTGCGTTAGGGTAAATAATAATCCCATCTGATGATAACAAAACTCAATCTCACCTCGTCCTGGCAACAGGATGGTGTGGCAACCAAAGTCTGTGATCTTGACCACCATGCGGTTGTCAACCACACAGTTGGTCGACTTGAGGCGACCGTGGACCTCAATGTTACTGGAGTGGAGATACGACATGCCCTGTTGAACACAGAGCAAGAAGGAAGTGGAGAGCAGAACAGATAATCCAGTGCAAAATCTTCCTACAGTGTGAAACTACTGTTAAAAGTTTTAACTTGTTTTCCAAATTTGATCCTCTGCAGAAAATAGTTAATTATATGAGTGAAAATAAAGCTTATATAAAGTGCATGGAGACAAAAACATTACCTTTGCTATGTCATACATGACCGATATCTTAAACTCCATGTCCATGAAGGTTTCATCTGGGTACGAGATTCTGTCATTCAGGATGTACTGGAAAAATAGAAAGACAGAAAGTTCATATGTCGTCACTTTTACGACTCGAATTACGTGCATGCAATAGAAAAGACGGTTTTGTCTGGGCTACTGTGAATGCAGCATGGCTGACGATTGACTTGAAGCCACTTTCAGGGACGCTCACCACACACAAGACTGATTGACTCACTTATGTATCACCTTCAAATAAGTCTAACTATCAGACACGTCCAAAACATCAAAAGCAGCTGTCAATGACTGAAAATGATCGAGGGAGCGGGGAAGTTCTCTTACCCTTAAGGAGCCTCTCTGACACAGCTCAAACACCCCGAACACACCATACTCGAACTTCACTGTGCCGTAGAACTTGGTCAGGTTGTAGTAATCAATCCGCAACAGCTGGAAAAAAGGAGTTAGGGGAAGGAGAGCGGAGAGGGGACACGCCACAAAATCTAATTATTGATTTATGTGCTAATAATATTGACAGCTGGGGAATCCTCAGCTGGTGCACAGTTATGATATGTGACATAAAACAAAAGTGCTCTTAGAACAGCAACATCGGCCGGTTGGACAGCTTGTATTTATGATCATACCGTGTATAAATATGAGGGGTAAACAATGTCCAAGACATAATGGAGCACAGTTATTAATATTGATCATAACTGAGGTGTCTTACAGTGTTAAGCTCAATCTTCTGATCCTCTGAGAAGTCTCCATCTGTGTGTTTCAGCTCCTTCAGGATCACCGGCTGAAGAAGAAAAATACTAAGTTAACTTTTTCTTTACATCCTTTTGTGGATTAAATACGAATTTTTAGTAGTTGGTACCTTTTTGTCGTAGCGTCCTCGATGACTGAAGTATGTGCTTTCCTTTCTTTGGTCTTCATCAATCTGCCACAAACACACACAAGTCATTATTTACTTTTTACATTATTTCATTTGCCTTCTTTTTTTTATTTAATTAGCCATCAGATAAAAGTCGTGGTTTTGTTCTAACAGTCGCACAACAGCTGATTGAGGAGACCCTTTACCTTCAGAGAGACCTCTTTCTCATCCAGTGGACCGATCAGGAGCGCGCTGATGTGAGACCACTTCTTCTGCATAAGACGCTCTTTCCTGTTCTGCCTAGCAACAGTCCCACAGAGACACACAGTAAACATCTACTGTACGTATGAGGATGTGATGAATGAGAGTGCATCCAGTCATACTGCATCCACACATGTCCCAGTGACCAAATGTACATTTGGAGGAGCAGGTCTCCCAGTGTCCCTGAAAGCAGCAGCTAATGCTTTATCGGGTCAAAGTCGACTTTATTGACACTCAAACGCAACACCTGTAACCCAGCAGGGAAACATCCCGGCTGTTTACCTGTAGAAGATGAGAGCGATGACTGTCACCACGACAACACTGAGACTCAGAACGATCACAATCACGTCCTGCATGTTTAAGCCTGCTTTGTCTGCAATAAAGAAGAAGAAAGAAACGCCAATTTTAAAGGAACAGTGTTTAGAATTTAATGGTATTTTACGGGAGAAATGAAATATAATGATCATAACTATGTTTTCATTAGTGTAATCAAGACTATATGTGTTCCTCGATTGTGCAGACGAGGCTACTGGAGACCCCCGTGTGTGTGTATGTGTGTGTGTATTACCGTCTATATATGTTGGCACGTCACATGGCAGGACCCCCCCCTCCCAGGGCAGGGAAGGGTTGGGGTCGATCACTATGGTTTCATTTCGCGAACTGTCAAACAGCAACAGGGTTTCGTACTGAACAGAAACAGATGAGGAGTATCAACCAAAGATGTTCACCTTCATACGGGCTCTTTAAAGCAAAGCAGAGAGTGTTTGACTCCCAAAATGTGTCACTTGTGTCACCTTGCCAGTCACAGTTGATGTGTAAATCATAGAGAAATTAACGTCTCTGTCGCCATACTCATCCAGCACATAATGTCCTCCCATACCTGCAAACACACACAATTAAAATGTCGTCAGCCCTATACACCATGATGTCTGTCTTCCACTATAACCTATTGAGTCACTGATCATCATCATACCGTCAAAGGAGACGTTTCCAAATGGGTTATCAGTCAGAGGCACTTCATTGAGACGATTTCCACGCCGCTTAGTGAGCATCCTCTCCCTGAGCACTTTACCAAACAGCAGAGCTCCATCATGATACCCAGCCACAAAGTCATTTATCTGCCCATTAGGGTGAAAGAGAGAGAGGGAACAAGTTAGGCGAGAGCTGCTTCCCTACGCGGTGCCGTGTGGGTGTTTAAGATGCAGCTCACTGTGTCGTTTTTTGATCCGTAGCTCCTCCTTGGAAGAGTGAACACCAGGACGTTCTCCATACCCTGACTGGACGTTGTGTTGACATAATACTCAGGGCTATGGGAAGAAAAAAAACTGTCATTTTGAAGAGCGTTTCTTCATCCAATTCACACGGTCACATATCTTTATTTACGAGTCAAAGAGCTTCACAGACACAAAAAGGTAAAATCATGGCCGTGCTTACTTGTAAATATCGATGAGAATGAACATGATGTCCTTGTGAATCGGGCCCACGTTCCCCTTTATTG
>CAAKHC010011340.1:29110-44404 GCA_901007825.1 Macroramphosus scolopax
ACTGTGTCGTTTTTTGATCCGTAGCTCCTCCTTGGAAGAGTGAACACCAGGACGTTCTCCATACCCTGACTGGACGTTGTGTTGACATAATACTCAGGGCTATGGGAAGGAAAAAAAGCGTTCCTTCATCCAATTCACACGGTCACATGTCACATATCCTTATTTATGAGTCAAAGAGCTTCACAGACACAAAAAGGTAAAATCATGGCCGTGCTTACTTGTAAATATCGATGAGAATGAACATGATGTCCTTGTGAATCGGGCCCACGTTCCCCTTTATTGAAACAATGTCATCGATACTCCCACATACGATGAAAACTGAAATAAATAGATCAGTGTCACTATATCAAGAAGGGAAAACGTTTGTGCATTATTGTATTTAACACAGTCCGGTTACAGTATATCGATCTTACTGTAAATCTAAGTCATAGTGTGACTTTCGGTACCAACACCAGACAGACAGACAAGACCTGAGTCATACAGGGGATGTACGTATGTGGCTCGGTGGTACAGCTGTGCAGTGTGCTCAGTGCTAATGCGTTATCATACTAATAAGCATTATTGTTAATCATCAGTGAACACAAAGTGCAACAGAGGTTAATGAATACATTCTGATATACATCTCCTGTGACTCATCTCTTGTCCAGATATTGGAGATTAGAGGTTTCCAGGTCAACATTGGGTTGTTGAAGAATGGCACTAAAAGCCGAAAAAGACCCACTGTTGCTGTGTCTTCTCTCGGCGGTGAGGGCCGTGTGCAGTTCATCCTCCCCACGCAGCATCTCTCTCTTTGTGCTTGAGGCAAAGTTGGAAGAAGGTGCCTCCAATGCGTTAATGTACCTGTGGCAGAAGATATCAGGACAAGAAATAGGCTCATGATAGCTGAATGAGGCTTCAAAATTCACTTAAGTTGCGTGCAGTCTGAGGTTTCTCACCAGAAGCAGTCCTCAGTTATGTTATCGAACTTGTAGACATAAACCTGCTTCCACTCATCTTTGAATGGCAAAGTTTGGTTCATAAAATTGATGAATAAGTCGGAGATTTTGCGTGCCGGCGGCAGAATTCTAGTTAGTTTAGGCTTGTAGTCACAAGACAGACCGAAGCTCCCGGCGGAGATGATGGGGATGCTCAGGCTCAGGCCGATTTCATCACTGAAGCAGATAACAAAGGGTGGAATGTTAACAACGTGTCAGTCATGAAGTGATGTTGAATGGAGGAGAAGCTGAGCGATACTCACTCCACTAACTGGAAGGTGGCGTAAGTGCAGGAGGGCCCCAGCATGACACATCCGACTTCACCTTTACTCTGCAGAAAGACACAGTGCATGCAGTTACTCTGCAATCAAAGAGGCACTATAAGTGTGCCAGTGTTTGCATTTCCCTTCATACCAGCATGTGTATCCGTGTGCATCTTATCTACCAGTTGCTGAAAACAAACGTTTTTTTGACATGACCAAGATTCTGATGCCAGACTGTTTCGATCTGTTTCCAATCCTGCAGAATAACCCTTTAAATAGTTTTGACATTATTCGTCCCAAACTCACATGCAGCATCTTGAGTATTGCCACTCCCTCGCAGGTGCTGCTCCCACAGCCCTGCCTGTTGTACACGGTGGTGTTGAACCCGTTGAAGTTCGCCGTCAACGTGAAGTTTAAATCTTAAATCATGAAAAAGTAGATAAGAGTTGTTAATCTAAAAGCTCCGTGTGGATTTTTACTGTAACTGAGACGTCATCTGAGTTATCAAACTAAATGATTAACTGCTAATAACAGCGGAAGACACGTATATGGTTAACAAGAAGTACTTTCGTTTTCAAAATGAACACAAAGTATTGTAGTTGTGTATTTCAGGGTTTCAGGGGGGGGGTCCTCTCAAGTTATCAGGGTCTGTAGGATGCCAGCATGGCTCAGCAAGGAGAGAGGATGGAAACTGGTTAGTGGTTTGATCCCCAGTACGGGAAATGTTTCTGCTTCCTTTCAAGGAACCAAATAACAAGTTTCAGTTCAAATATTTGTCTAACACAAACACGGAAAGACCCAACAGGACAAATACGCCTCCAAGAACAAGAACAAAATGTCTATAAAACGAACAGTTAAACTGAACTTTCTGAAACCATTTAATTTGTCTTCATCCTCCTGAACCTGTTGTTCTATTTAAAGCGGAGTAGTTTGGTTTCTCAACAGAAGCAGAGAAACTACTTCATACATTTGCAACCAGCCATCTTGACTACCGGTAAGTAGTTTTCTCTACAGTGGCTGTCTGGTGGCTGCTAATGACTTCCACCTTTTTATGACACCTCGGTTGCTATAACACATCAGTGTTGGTATCTTACCCTGAAAACATAAAATCACTTCTCTCATGGTCCAAGCCAGGATTGATTCTAACTTCCTATTTTTTTCTAATGTGGTGTGGATATATTGTTCAATAGATGATTGTATCTCTCCCCTCTGTCCTGTCCACAGCAACTATCAATCCATACCGTGGTTCATGTTCTCCTGCCTGTCCTCTTCGATGGCTCGTTGAACCGCAGCCTGCACATACGGCCGACTCCACTCATAGTTGTTGTCCTCCAGCAACACGACATTCATGGTGTATTCACGTTTTGATGACAGGCAGTCATCCAGCATCTTGTTGGCGACCGCCGCCATGACCAACACTCCCAGGTAAGGTAAACTGCGTGAGCAGTACATCTCAGTCTTTGATATTTTCTCTCTCTCTCTCTCTCTCAGGATTCTGCGTCCACAGATTCTACATGTCCAAAAATGTATAACTCAGGTGTTACATTCATCCACCTGAACAGCTTCTCTCCATGGATAAATTAAGTCCAAAAATATGAAGTGAAGAGGGATCCGTGGTGACAATGCAGAAGTCAGTCTGTACCTTGATCTCCCGTCCGGCAGCCACACCAGCAAAGTATTTACTTTTTTTAAATGTACTTTTAGTTAAGATAAAATAAAATGTGGATTGAAGACAAAGAGAGCTGTTGTGTCCCTGGTGAAAGCAGGAGATCAATAATCCTCCACCTTGGTGGGGGGCAGGTCTACCTGTCGTCCATGTGTTAATGAACAACTGTGGCGGTCAGAGCACCAGTCAGAGGGAGGGCGGGGCAGGGGAGCATCTGGACAGATACCCCACTTTGATACTCACCAAGATCATAATTCATCCCATTTGTGAGCACGAAGCTCAGGATCCACATTACAACATGTGTCTGAGTGATATATAAAATATACGCCGACTTCCTCCATTACACCGTTGCACAAAGGCATCAGGAGATCATTTGTCAGCAGCAGATATTAATTCCAGTCATGAATCGTGAGCGTACAAGAAGAAAGTGTCTGATAATTTTCCTCATAATTTGGAATGTTGTGAAAACTTTCTGTCCTAAGCAGAGGCAGGTGAAAGCTTGTGGGGAGATGGGCAAAGGTCAGAGGAGGCTGTAAAAGTGAAGGCTTGTATGGAGCTGATAAACATTGGCTGTTATAAAAGCAGGGTGGAATACGCCTATAAAAGTCTTGGCCAAACTGCTTGTGAACCGTCGTCCACTCACTTCGAGAATACTTACAATGTGATTCTCCAATTCAGAAGGGAGTTGACTGCAGTAAACATTATAACCTTCACGAAGGAGGTTGTGTTTCCTTTGGCATTTCTTTGTGTGTGTGTGTTTGCAGTATTACAGACAAAATACTAGGTTGAGTTTCACAAATCTAGGAGGGGAGGTGGAGTATGAGCTGAACCTATTAAAGTCTGGGGCAGAACTCAAAGACAGATCCAGGAATTTCTTCGTTGCAACAAATCAGACTGGGAACATAATGGCTGCTTCTATCACATATATCTTTTTTTTCTTAATTAAATGTTACAGATTTATGATGTGGCTGCAGCCCCCCCTTAATCCAGCGTGGCTGGATTAAGTTCTTTGTTGCAAACAATTCCATACTCTATATACTGTATCTTACACTGGGGGTCTGTTTCCTTTACGATACAGTGAACATTGTTAGCACAGAATTAACATTTGAAACTAGTCCCTAATAAATGCTCTGCATGTATTTATTGAGAAGTGTTTGCAAAGTCTAAAGAACCCAATTCATTTAGTGTTATTTAAAAAAAAGTCTACACAGGAATATAGATGCACATCCTCAATGAGTCAGAATGGATCCACAGACAAGCTGAGGAAGTCAGAAAATATAACACGTTACCTAACAAAGATAACAAGAATCTGGAGTATCAGCAGCTTCACACCAAAATATACCTTTGCAATGATTGTGGCGTGTTAATACACAGTTTCTGTGTGTGTGTGTGTGCTTATCAACCTGTTCTATTGCGTGTCAATGTACACAGACACCCCGCTGTCAAATGTAAACATGCTTGATGCATTGTTACTACAGATAGTATTTTCTAAATCTAAAGGTCCTTCCACCTTTCCAAAGGTGTCCTGTCTTTCACAACCTCACTGTAGTCTTAATCCTAAATCTTGCTGGTGTCACATTCCTCTTTTTATCACCCCATGTTTGACTTGTCTTTCTCACACTGTTTTACGCTCTTCTCCACTGATAAGAGGAGTTTAGAGAATAATACTGAATGAGACCCAGGCCACAATGACGGGGCATTCGTTAAAGATAATGTTCATGAGGTTGTTTCTTGTAGAATGTCACTTATCTCTTAGAAACTGTTATCTCTCTCCGATCACAGCAAGAGATATCCACGTTCTGTGGTTCCATCTTGTTTCCCTGTAACAAACTCGCCAATAACACTAAAAACAACAGCATTATAACAACATTAAAAGTCCCTCCCAACATTTCCAACAAACTCTTCTTCCTTTCCTGCATCGACAAGCAGCTTCCTGTCTGCCAACCTACAGGGTCATAAACATCTTAAATAAACACACACGTATGACGTTGTAATAGCACGGTTGGCTTAGTGCGCGCAGCCATTTAGTCCGACTGCAATTCCGTGTGAAGAGGCTTTCTGTCTGAACACATAGAGGTGTTTTATATATTGCCAGGGAGGAAACAGGGACGTGTTAAAAGAAACAACTTTGTTTTATTGTTCCATCGTGGTTTTGTTTAATGGCAACTGAATGCTGTTAACGCTTGCTATGTTTGTTAGTCTCAGAAAAGCACTTTCCCTCAGCATGAAGGTCGATAAGAGTTTATTTTAATGGACATTCAACTCCCAGAGCACCCTTAGGTGCACATACATCCACACAGAAACACACACACAGTTATCTTAGTGAGGACATTCATTGATATAATGCAAAGCTCAGAGGTTAATACCTAACCCCGACCCTGACCCTAAACTAAACCTAACCCTAAAACCACGGCTTGACCCTCTAACTGCCCGGCAACAGAAAGGGAGGTGCAACCGAAATATACTCACCATCTCCAAACGGTACTCACAAAGATAGCTTTACAAGGAAACACACACACACATACACCGTCATGTTTCCATCACTTCAGAGGACATTACATAGACTCTCATTCATTTCCCGCAGGCTTGCAAAAGGATTAGTTAGAATTACTCAATTCCTTCATATAATAGCTGCAAGTATGTTCATGTTTACAATTATATTATTAGTTATTATATAAAATTGGAAGAAATCTGTTATTAACTCAACTGCCTGTAATAATTCACAGCTGAAAAGTAGTGCCCAGCTGTTTAAGGATATTACTCTTAATTTATTTATGAAGGTGTATATATACCTTCATAAAAAAATACAGGTGTAATGATTTATGAAGGTATATAAATATACCTCTTTAAAAGGCCTTCTTCAATAGAAACTAACAAGCTCAGGGCCGAGTGCCAAGGACAGAGTAGGAAAGCCAGAGAGTAACACAAGATTTACACGTTGTTTGTTTTGGTCTTTTCATTGGATTTGTTAACAATAACAAGCAAATAGAAAAATGCTTATCTTCTAAGTAAAGGTTAAGGTTGTACCAGCCTGTCTGGAGGGACTGGAGAAGACGTGGGGATTAAGGTCAAAGTAAGATAAGGTGGCATGTTCCTAAATTCAGAAGCTAATGATTAGTCTGTTTATGATTCCTTGTACGATTTGATATCGATTGGCAGCTTATAATTAAATCAGGCAAAAAGTAACTGGCTGACCTTGATGACATCACATTGTTTTTCTTTGAGCACAATGAGGGGGAACTCCTCTAACTACTGAGAGGTCTCCAGCGTACCCCACGCTGCCATACACATGCCAACAAGGGTATAAACGTCCAGACTAGACGAGAATGGGTCGCACGTCTTTGTGTTGTGACGTTATCACTTATTGTGAACCTGTTGCCCACACAGTGTTGATTTATGATTGCTATTAAAATGCACAGAAGATAAAACACACAGGAGATTTATGGTGCCAATATTAAGCCTGCCCAGTCAATGATTCCTGCAAACTATTTCATCATATGTTATTAAGAAGTTCAGCTTGGTGTTGTCCGGCTTTATATAAGAATGAAACATCAGAACAAACTGAGGTGAAATTTTTAGACTGAACGAACAAACTCATCCGTCTGTTTATTTTAGAAATGTCCAACATTAATATTTCTCTCTTACACAGATAAAACACATGTAATGGAGGGTGAACTTGTAAGATAAAAATGTAATTAATCACAAAGTGGGAGTCCCCACTTGTCCTCTAGGGCACCTGCAGTGATTTCCAGGGGATCGCCAGCAAATGTTTCTTTCTATTTCCACTACATTTTTCTATTAGTCACACAGTGACCAAATGTATGACCTTTATGGTCAGTTGTTTCTTACATGTTCTGTAATACAACTTGCGAAAGGAAATATCTTATCAGATGGGGACCCTGGAACAAGATCTTATCAAATCTTATCACTGATAGAAGAGACCATCCCCTCTGTGGCAATCACGAGCAGATCATCCCTTTACTCAACATACTGTCCTTGCTGCTGGACTTCATGACCATTTATATAGACAGATGTATTGGCCATATTTTGGCGCGTGTTTTGCATCAATACAACAGACTTATAGACAGTAAGTCACTGTGTCTTATATTATTTTATTCTTGCTTTGACTTTGACTCTGACTTTGGTAAAAACATCATCCCTTACATAGTTATAGTCACACAAAATCTGAACACCACTCTGAGGAGACCCATCTAAACTTTACAGTCTGTATGACCACAGTCCCGCTGAGTGTTGGTGTCTAACTCCCCGTCTGCCCTCTGGTGGATGTTTCGGCTCAGTGCAGTAAAAATGTTGCAGTGTTAAAATCAAGTCAATATATTTTCCCCTGGAACTCAATAAAGTGTCCAGTTTTAAAATCAAGGAGAAAATAGTCTCATGCTCTCGACATACTGCTGCGCTCTGGATGGTTGATTATGTTCATCACATTTGCTAGGAACTTCATGCTGACCATGTTACCAAATGTACAGAGTTAGATAAGACAGAGTTAGACAGGTTCCCCCTGTAACAACCTAAAGAGCCCGAGAAGCACACAAATGGTTGCAATTGGTTAATTTGGGTCCATATTGAAGGCTTCAATAATACTATTTATAGGCATTAAAATGTATCCTTTATGTACGATTATAGTCCTATCTGTATACCAATTATATCCTATGGGAATATTTTAATCTTTTGCACCCGTTTTTTGATTCATTACTATGTGTTCCCCTGCTGTAGCCTCTCGTAATATATGATTTAAGAAAGACTCTTCATGCCAGATCTTCCATCCTGCTCTGTTTCAGAGCTGCAACCATCACTTCTCTTCTTCTGCTCCTCCTTTTGTAGGTCAAAGGTGAGTTTGTGTTTACTCGCTCGAAGAACGGACGGCCCCCTCGCCTACGTCACGATCCTACCTCGGCTGTGATTGGCTGGCGGATGACTTACAGTTTTGCAACAGAAATAGAAAGTAGTGGTTGACAACTCAATCAAACCCAGCTTCTTTAAAACGGAGAGATACACTGTATCTGCTCATTTATTTCAACTGAGTGTAGAGTAATCCGAGTACCCTTACATGAACGACTGTTTTATGTGTGCGCTTGCACGAGAGCGGACTCACAAGTCCAACCTGTAAACCAGAAAAACAAGGAGAAGAAGAAGAAATGGATCAGGTGAACGGATTCTCATCGGACCGAAACATCCTCTGCCTGTTTGACGTGGACGGCACTCTGACCCTACCCAGAGAGGTGAGCTGACATCTAATCAACAAGCCAGATATCGGTTTCGGTTATTGATTTTTAGTCTCCCTGCTCGTTTGTAGCTGTTTTGTAATTAGATTTTAATAATTGAATGAATCTGAGTGAGTCTACCTGAAAGCACACAGTGTGTTCTTGACCTCACTTGCACCCTGATAACAGAAATACACAAACTCCTTACTTTCTAAATTCCCTGAGCTCATTTGGAGCCCACGGCGAGATCTAGGGCACCAACGAGCCTGCCTGGGGATCTTTTTTCGGCTTCTAAAGTGTGTGTGTGCGTGTGTGCGCGCGCGTGCGCAGTCTCTACCTTTTACTATAAAGGGATGATGTGCAGTGTGTTTTATTTCAACATACAGAAAATAGACCCACAGCTGGATGAGTTCTTCCAAACTCTGCGAAAGAAAGTGAAGATCGGCATCGTGGGAGGGTCGGACTACTCCAAGATAGCGGAGCAGCTCGGGGAAGGAGATGAAGGTGAGACTAAGATGTTGATTCATGCAGCTGGATCAAACTTCAGGCACTGTTTCAGCTGATTGGACATTAGTCCACCTAGTTAAACGGAGAGGGTTGATCTTGGGAATATCCACATTGGTGTGACCCACTGACAAGGCCACACATCCCACTTGCACTGGGCACAAATACAGCAATGAATAATGGTCCACGGTGGCCCAGATATGCTGACCAGAGAGCTAGAGGTTTGACTTATTGGGCAAAATATGGACAATCTGACACATGGATAGTAGGAGTAGGAAATCAAACCCCCAACCCAGAGACTTGTGGACGACCTGCTATCCTAAACCACATTTGGTAATCTGTTCTTGACTCCACAGTAGTACATCAGGATACACAGTTCAGAAAGTTGAACTTAGTTAAGAAGGTTTTATAAATGAAACATTTCTTTTCTTGACTTAGTTACACACACCTGGTAAATATATAAAGCTTCTCTGCTGCTGTATGTTCAGAGTTTAGTGGGAGAGCCAGTGTAAATTAGCTGGGAGGTATTAGAGAGTCACATGAGCCACATTTCACCTCCTGTCGTCTCCTCTCTTTCAGTCATACATAAGTTTGACTACGTATTTGCAGAGAATGGGACTGTGCAGTACAAAGATGGGAAACTCGTCTCAAAACAAGTAAGTAAACACCCACTGACTCTCACAATGCTAGCTCATATGCAGTGTCACATCAGTTCATCAGGGTTGTACTCGCCTATAAGCTGATGATCTCATAAGATTATAGAGCAGCACCTCTTAAATCACTGTGCTGTCCCTCCTTCATGTGAGATAGACAGCGTGTCTTACATGTGATGAAAAGATTGTTTACATACAAAGAAATAA
This sequence comes from Macroramphosus scolopax, assembly GCA_901007825.1. NCBI lineage: Eukaryota > Metazoa > Chordata > Actinopteri > Syngnathiformes > Centriscidae > Macroramphosus > Macroramphosus scolopax. Next base: position 38,600 of record CAAKHC010011340.1, read on the forward strand.
CATAATTGAGATTATTAATTTGAAAGAAAGCTGGTGAGTATACAAACATTTCAGAGTGGAAGTTAAAAATGAAACAGAAACAGTTGATATCTTTCTGCTGATTAGGTTGGTCGTTCTGATAAAATCTGTGCAACTGAAAATGAAAGTGTGCTTATGATTTTGACACTTTGCCCCCAGCTTGACTAACCATGTTGATACACATGGCAAAGTCTTTGCAGTCGTTTTCCTTGTTATTGTAGAGTTCTTTTATCCCGGCAGGCCATTCAGAACCACATCGGGGAGGAACTTCTGCAGGATCTGATCAACTTCTGCCTCCGCTACATGGGGCTCATCAAGCTGCCGAAGAAAAGGTGAGGCTCTCACCACGAACACGAACACAACTTTGACCTGCATTCCTGGTGTGAAAGAACGCCACATCTCTTTATTCCTCAGCAACCACAGATTCGTTGACATGTTAAAGCAGGAAAATCCTGCATTTCAGATCTTTGTGTAAGTAGAAGTGAAGCAGAATTCTCCATAAAGGGCGCAAGGCTCTGGAATTCTGAGAATCCTGCGAAAACCAAGTCAGGTTTGTATCTTTGTTAGGTCTTTGTAACATGTAAGAAGTAACCAAGCATCCTCCGCCTGCAGGGGAACGTTCATTGAGTTCAGGAATGGAATGCTCAACATATCCCCCATCGGTCGGAGCTGCACCCTGGAGGAGCGAATCGAATTCTCTGAAATCGATAAGGTACAGCACTTCGCTATATTGTTTGTTATCGTGCTAAGAAATTCCTATCTTGTGTGAACAAGGTAACTTGCAAACAAGCAACTTTGTTCGTACCATATTTAAAAACATCACCTCTTGTGCACTAATAACGTTACAGTTTTAATCTTTGGTGAGCAGAAGATCCTGAGAGTTGATATGTTCTTATCTCGTGTGAGATAAAAAAAAGATAGCGTTGTATTGTGCGTATACGTAAAATATTGCGCTCCTTCAATATTTGCTGCTTATGAAATTCCCTCTTATTCTACTGTTGCTTAAATATCAGGTGATTTCAAGCTTTAGAAATGCACAGTTGACACAGAAGCTGATGTCATCGTCCACCACCTCTCCATCGCTGTCTGTGCAGCTCTCTGTTTGCAAAATGTGCTTAATGAAGCAGAGGGAGGTCAAACAAAGGTTCAGCTTTCAGGACAGCTGAACAGGCCGTCCATTGATGGTTCACAAGCAATATGGAGGAAGCAGATAGCAGCAGAGGAGGGGAGGTTTAACCCTTCATCTCCTCGCTAACAATTATACAGCTACTCACCTCCTGAGTTCACCCTGAACCATCATATTAATTTGTAACCGATGATATGAACACGAGGACGGAGCAGATAGAAGATAGTCGGTGGTGGTCTTACTCAGAGATTGAAATGAATACACAAGTCTTTGATGTGAAGTAACAATAACAAGTTGAGTCGGACGTTGTCTTTTTCTCCACAGAGAGAGAAGATCAGGGAGAAATTTGTTGCTGCCCTGAAAGAGGAATTTGCTGGGAAGGGACTACGATTCACTAGAGGTGAGAGAGTTGATGGCTTGATGTCCATTTACAAAAGAACTTAATCAAGTCTGGTTCAAGACAAACGATCACCCAAATAATCACACGATGCAAATGGAAGGTGTTGCTTGATTTCACATGAATAAAGTCAGTGTAGTATTTTAGCCTCTGTTTCGTTAGACCAATGTTGCAAAAGGCCTTGAATTATAAAGACTTCCCAACCTCAGAGATACTGTTGCTCTGCATCTTCCATCCCATCCTGGCTACAGATGCTCTTTAGTTATAGATCAACAACACCCCCCTGCCACTCGTGCCATGCTTTACTTTACCTCTTGATCCCAGATATTCCCCTCATATTAATATTAGTTAAAGCCTTGAAGGTGCAACTGCAGTAGGAACGAACAGTTTACCAGTTTAAACAAAGGTACATTTGTGCTTTCGATATAATGTGTTGGACCGTTAACAGCATCTGTGTTTGTTTAATGACCAATCCAAAACAAGCTCCTCAGCAGTTTAATGGCGAACCTGTTTTACAGCATATCTGCTCGCTGACTCATATCTCAGTTTGAGAATGACGGTGCTGCCTCACACGTATGATATGTGAATGTGTTTGTGCTGGACATTGAAATCCTCAGCTATCACACACACTGCTCCCTCTCTTGCGACACAACAGCAGTGAGTGACTCGGCTGATGTTTGCCTACGTGCCTGGCGAGGTGTGACCCTCGGCTGATGATGCGTGAAGTCCAAAGACAAACAAACGAGACAGATGAGCTTGTTTTTCCTCACGTCTCACCCTGTTCACATTATCTATCACTATTTTTATATAATGATATTTAGAGTGATTCTTTGACAAAGGGGAGACACATTCTCCGCACTTTTCATTAGTTTCCATCGCTTTCAATATCAATATTTTTCCTGTTTCTTTGGAACTTGTATATTTTTGCACCTTATTTCCAAGATGCACCACAATGCTTTCTATACCTACTTCATAACAGGCAAGTTATTCATTACAACATCCACAAAATAAGAGCAGTGAGGACGAAGAAGGTTTCACACGTTAAAGCATGACCAGTGCTCTGTTTTGTAAAGACAAAGAGCGAAGGCTCTGCAGGGGAGAAGCCGGGACGGGGGAGGTGCTGGCTCTGTGGTTGAGCCACTGAGGTGTTAATAGAGGTTGGAGGTGTTAGGGATGGAGGCGTGTGGAGGGTGTGTGAGAGAAACAGCCCTCTGATTGGCTCGATGTCTCTCAGCTGGTGCCTTTGTCATGCTCTTTAAAACCCTCTAAAAAGACTTTAAGATGGAGAGGGGGGGAGGGTGAGACGTTGAAGGGGAAACGCTGCAGAGAACTTTGTGCGCCACATTTCAATGTTCAAAGGTCATTTGAATCACCACTGAGCAACAACAGTGGAAAAAAACAGCTTCAATGAGAACCATGTGCATGTGATAACATTTATCCCTGGACTGTTATTAATGTAGAAAGACACATGAATCCATCAGCTGGTTGCAGTGTGCATCTCCACGGCAACAGGTTCTATGAGCTGTTGAAACATAACCAGCGTTTACCAGCCACTGATCACACTGATAATTCAAAGGAGTTTGTCTGCTCCGCGGGACCTTCTATGTCACACATATTAACAGTTGTTAACATAAAGATATTGGTAATAAAGGCTTTACGATGATTTTAATTGTCAACTCGTCTTAGGTGGCCTCATCAGCTTTGATGTGTTCCCGGAGGGTTGGGACAAGAGACTGTGTCTAGAACAGCTGGAGAGCGAAGGCCTGGACACCATCTACTTCTTTGGCAACGAAACTTCAGATGTAAGTTTAATTTGAAGTTGCGGTTTGACGAAGTGTTCTCAAGAATTGTGGGTGTACTGTTATAAAAAACAAAAAACAGTTGTGTCTTTAGACACCGCTGATATTGATATGATGCCTATAAGCCTTCACTCTTCTGGGAAGGTTTTCCATTAAAATTTGGAAAGTTGACACATGGAGTTGCTCCTCTTCAGGTCTCTTACACATTGTTTTCAATTCGTTCCAAATGTCCCGGATGGAGTTGATGAAGACTTACTGCTCCTTTGTGAGCCTCACGGATGCTGCAGATGTGTCGCTGTAAAAAAACGAGGCCATCCTGGACTGAAAGATCTGTGTTTGGTGCTCACAAGAAAAAGAGAACGATTTATTCACGCCTGTTCACTAATTCATCATATTCATGATTCTCTCTATAGGGAGGGAACGACTACGAGATCTTCAACGATCCGCGGACAGTCGGCTTCACGGTCTACTCACCAGAGAACACTGCCAGGCTCTGTCGGGAGCTCTTTCTTGATGCTCCGCCAAACGAATCCTGATGTCCTTGTGGCGGAGACCCCTATCCCACAGCCTTTCTTTAACTACTATGAAGCCCGCCTGTGGCTGTCTGCTGGTAGGACAACCAGTAAGACCGCCCAGGCTGGTCATGAACTGCTGACAGTTAACACTACTGATTATCTTTATTTTATTAATGGGATTACTGTAAAAAACAAAAAGGGTGCTTTGACTTAATGGTACAAATGGACAGTTACTTAGGAAGTGTTACATGTTGATCCGTCTTCAAGTTTCACCACTGAGCTGCAGTGACTCCACACAAAGAGGAATCAGTAAGATGAGATTAAATGTTCTGCAGTATTTAAAACTAATATTCCAGATAACTTAAGACAACAGAATGATGTACCCGCTCCTGTTTGCACTAACGATCACTTTATACTGATAGTCTGCAACGCCTTGTGGAACACTGCTTTCCGTATTGAAAATGAGAAATGAATGAAGCTTTAAGGTAGAAGTGAGAGAAGATATATATTTTCTCTCCGGGAAATAAGAAGCTTTCCATTTATGCGAGTGTCCGGATGAAACTGGGTGTAATTTATTGATTTTACTGTGCGACCCACTGAATGTCAAATGATTGTTTTTGACTCACAAAACTGGAAATGAAAGTATTGCTTGTTTTGCTTCGTTTGCAGAATTAGCAAAAATGAATAATGAACTGAATTGAGGATTTATCCTATTTATATTTAAACCAGAACATCAATGACTCAATGAATTCATCCTACCAGGGAATTAAGCTGCTGTGACGAGGTCACTCTGCAAGCTTTTATCAGTTGATAAGCAAACTGTTTCTGTTTTGACAAGCTGTCTCGTGCCCTGCATGCTGCAGACTGAGCGACCACATGTGTTGATGCAGCAGCTGTTTTAAAGGACTTTCTTAAAATGCCTAAAACCATTTTAACTACCACTTTCCCACTAGTTTTATCCTGGGATCATGGGACTTTGGAAGTTATCCCTGTGTCCAACCTTTAACACTCCGTCAACCACAAACGCCACAGGATCATTTAGATAAGACGAAGATGCACAACAGAAGATTAACCTGTGCAGTGACATGTGTCGCTGGTGATTGGTCCAGATGTTTTTCTTCATTGGAACAAAAAAATATTTTGTGTCCATTAATTGTAATAAATCTTTTTTGATATAATTTCACTGAGTGTCTTTCTTTACTCTGCTCGACCAGACTGGGGTTTAAAAATAGAAATGTCTTTTTAGTGAAGCCAGTTCTTAACTCTACACATGCAGCAGGCTGCAGATTTCAACACGACCACTAGGAGGCACCAAAATGATCATAATGATCCCACCTCCCCCTGTATGGAGCCCATCAGAGCCCATCATCAACCCCTGCTTACCCTTGTGTGGCCTCCATCGAAACATTGCTGTACCCCAGTTGGGTATCCCAAAGTTAATTAAATGTATTGGCTGGGATCATTTTGCGGGCGAAACATATCAGATATGAAAGCAGAAACAAATGGAATGAGCACGATAGACAAAAACTGGTACCATAAATGGAGCAAAGGTCACGGCGTCGGACTCAGCTCAGAACCCTGCTTATATCAGCAGATCTAAAATCAGCCCGCATCAACTGTTCCTTCAGCACTCACTGACAAATGTTTCCCAGGGCGCCTTATTTAAGCTGCTTCAGTCTGCCTACTCTTCTTGTTTCCTCTGCATGACACCTTGTGACCCACCTCCACCCCAGCTGCTCCTTTACATGCTGTGTCTGACTTAATCGATGTCACTTCTGTTGTAATTGTTGCCGCCTCTGCTCTTTACTAGCCTATGGGGGGCTTTGATGCTGCTCGCCCTGCATATGGCTTTCCATATATGCACATGTACGGGCAGGTAGGTCCCAGAACAGAGCCATACCGCCAAATAATACATATCTCTTTTGAGTAAAGTGGTCCAGACTGAACCAT
>CAAKHC010011340.1:53322-63345 GCA_901007825.1 Macroramphosus scolopax
ATTTGGCAGGCTGTTGAAGGGACTCTGGTGGGATGAGGATGTCATCAAAGAAGCCCATCGTCACTGTGAAACAGAAAGGTTACAGTGTGCCATCATCGTTGACCCTGGTACACCTCAACAGTCCGCTGCAAGCCTTTCAAGCTTTTAGGCCGATGCTGATTGTCTTCAATGTGTTTTCGTTTGAATTACAATTGGATGAGTCTGACTTCTTATTGGACTAACAGAACCTGGAAATACAAGCTGCATATTCATCAGCTGAGTGACCGAACGGATGAAAAGTGGTAAAGTTCAACATCCATCGAATTCTTAGTCCAAAATCCTAATTACATTATATTACCAGTTGTGAGAATGCAACTGCACCACCAGGCTAAATCCTCGCTAAGGTGCTGAAAGATGAAAAAGTCCAAACTGATGAAAAAGATTTCTGCACACTTATATCTTTGCAATCCTTAATTTTAATCTGAGGTTGTCTGTTTCTGCTGTCAGTAAATCTATTGAACAATACACAAAGGAAACAAGAGGCTGGATGCACCGGACATGCAGCACTCTTGTTTCGTGTGTTCTGAACCACAGGTGTGCAATTAGTACTGACCTGATAAGGTGGTAATTTTTCCTTGATTTTGTTTGATTTTTTTTGTTTGTTAGATTGTATAATTGTTGTTGTGTCCTACCTGTGTTGTAGTATACAGACAGATTCCATTGTTAGAAATACAGTCAACCTCATATTTATTTTGTATATAGGATGCCTGGTAGAAGGACAGCTGTACATGGGGTGGGATGCTTGATGCCCTTCCTCTGTGTGATTCTTGCCAGGCTCGATCTACTTTGGGCAGCTTCACGCAGCCCAAATCAAAAATAGACTAGGTGTATACTTTTAGGGAAGCAGAGCAGATAAGTGTTTCTGGGACGCTCGTGAAATACGCTGTGTGTAGTGGAATCGTCATGCTTCTCCAATGTGCGGATGTTTTATATTGTTATATTGTGTGCAAATATATAAATAGACTGTTGGCATGAGAAATCAAGGCCTCCCCCTGACCCCTGGGAAACTGCGATGGCCTTTATCTGACAGATGTATTAGACATAGCGACTTGTCAACCTAATGGAAAAATACAGTCACTGCAACTGTAATTCCTTTTTATTTTGAGTGTATTGACTAGGAATATGCAAACACATGTCTGTAGATTTAATTAAACAATTGATAATATGAAGATTACCATGAACTCCTTCCTGACTGCAGTACTTGATCTTGCCAACCAGGATCTCATCGAGGAACGGGTGGAAAACAACATACCTGAAATGAACTGAGAAAATCCACGAGAGATGCGTGTCATTTAACACTCATCTGAACTCTACATCTGCACACTAAATGTTAAATTGACTGCATGTCTATAGCGCCTGTCAATGTGTTTAATCATCAAAGAGGGAAAAAGCAGCAATACTTTCTGTGTATGTATCAGTGAGTGTGTTTACACCGTTCAGTAATGATCCCACCGTTGACCTTGTTCTAAATAAGACAATACTTCAGTGAACTTAAAATCTATATTTCTGTTAAGACGGTACAGAGTGCTCTCTGTAGACTCACATCTACATTATGTCTCCCTCAGGAAACAGTCTTCTTAGTGGGAACCTTACATTCAACTAATCCTCCTACAATTCATCAGCAACTTTTACATAAAAACAAAAGAAACTGAAAGATATGGTTGATTAAGGAGAATTATTGTACTAATAGCGGGCTAGCTGGCTGGTATCGTCATCATACCTTTGGTGTGTGAGGCTCCATCCCCTGGGAATATGTAAGAATCGTCCAGTTTAGTGATGTCATACAAGCAGATGCAGAGCCCAACATTGTAGACCACCTGAGGTGATGAGAGCAGGGCACGGTTTAGCAAACGATCCATGCTCAGAGCACAGACTGCTCGATGTGAAAGATTATCCTCAGACAAGCACCTTGGTTTCCAGATTGATGAAAAGCTGTGCTTCAGAAAACACATAAGTGAACTAACCTGAAAGCAAAGCTGGGCGGTTTCAACAGGAATAAGGCATGTTTACCCAAAACCGAAGAAATATAATTGTTTAATCAAACTTTTTATCTATGGTGATATATGGCTGATGTATATTGTAATTGAACACGTTTTGCATGTCTGTTCACCCTGGAAGAGGGAAACCTCCTCTGATGCAGCGAGTTTTGCATCGTCACAGTGTTCAGCGTGTGTGGAGTCAGACTAGAGTTGTGTCTTGTAAAGGAGGCAGAATTGTGATTTATACAAATAAAACTGAGTTGACTCTATTTTTTGTTTTACATGCTGAGTGAGATAACTTAGTGTGCAGGAGTGTTGCACCTTGAAACATTTGGGAAAACTGAGCAACACAAACACACACACAAACAGTCACACACATATACACAAATCACATATACTTGCACATGTGCAAGTAAGTACATGCACATACCTTGTTAGCCAGTTTCTTGTTCAGCTCCTCGGCTATGGCCTCGTTGAGTTGTCTCTGGAAGTTCCACGGGGGGATCCTGACTGTGTCAACCATCTCCACCAACAGAAACATGATGCAGTCTCTCTGTCCCTCAGACAAATACACACAGAAACACACACGCTGGTCCAGCGGAGCTGTGAGCCGCCGCTGGTGGTTCAGAACAGATGTTCTTCTTTTCTTCTTTACATATAAATCAATAACTCGCTATAAAAAACACGTAAAGGGGGAGAAACAGCAACACAGTCGAAAACACCGGTGACACTTCCACGTGATGTTTACGACAGTGAGTTTACGACGTGTCGCAAAGAAAATTAAAGGCACAGTGTAATGTGTTTTTTGTACCTGCGGTACTACCTGAACTAGCTTATACCATTAAGCACTTATGTGTATCATGTTAACTTTAGTCTATATTTAATGAATTAATCATAATAAAGCAAAGTATCAAATGCATTAATGCTACTATTCTGCACCCAAACCATGATTTCCTTTTTATTCAAAACTATTGAATCCTGTTATCACTTAGTCATTAAATCTAAATTGTGCACTACCATTATACATTACTGTAAACTTTAAATAATTCAATTCTTTTCTGTACTTTCTGCTTCGCTATGCATACTTGATTGCACAAAAATATCTTAAAATCTATCTGTCTGTCTGTCTGTCAGTCAATCTATCAGTCAGTCTGTATCTTTATATACAGTACATATCTATATATGTATCTATCTATATATAGAAACATTGATTGAAAAACTGCAATACATATCACATAATCTTCTTATTGTAAGAGAAATGCATAAATATCCAGCAGAGTTTTAGCTTTATTAATTAACCATTTATATTGTCATGTTATAGAACTGTAAGTATTTGAATTAACCTTTACAAAATCAGGTTTGACTTTAAAAATCAGTAAAGGAAATCATCACTATAAAATAATATCTGTTCATATTTAATTTTTATTTACTGTATTTGAACAAAAATGCAGTCAGAGGAAGCGTGAATGACTACCAAATGACACAATAGGCATACACAATGCCTTCATGGATTACATCATTTGACACTTTACAGAACCTTAACACCAAAGCCTTATCTTGCATCATCATATAATCAGAATGAATCACAAGCTGCAGTTTAAAATGTGCTGAAAGAGGATCAGAATTAATCTGCATTATTGAAGCTGTTACACAATACACATTCAATTTGAAAAATTATACAGAAACTTCAAAATCATAATCATAGATTTTTCTGTCATCTTCTCACCACCTCAGCTTTGGCAGTCAATTGGACAAACTGATGAAGATTGTTTAATCAATAATGTAATGAGCATAAAACAATTTTTGTAATGATTCTCAGAGCAATTAGCAGTTGAATGTATGAACAGCTAACCACATAGTTATTTATGTCCAGACTTTAAACATGTGTTGCTTCTGTATTTAATAATCTCTGTCGCTGACAACTCTTTAAACAAAATCAAAATTAAAACTAAAAAATGAACAAAACCACCATGAGTCACCTTCCTTAAACACACTTTGACCATTGTCAAAATCCAGCAATAATTCGACACCTGTGCTTTAATTTAACCAATAATTTAACTGGTTTGAGAAATGATTAGGCTGACAGAGGTTCAGATTATTAAAGTCAACAGAGGGGACAACATGTCATCACATTAGTTACACATCAGAACAGCTCTCATGTAGATGGACAGCATACAGTTTGTCTCTCTCTCTCTCTCTCTTTCTCTCTCACACTGTTCATACTAAATATATATATATATATATGACTTTTATTATTTATGTACACACCCCTATACAAAGTGCAGCTATGTACCACATCATTTACGCCAAACTCTGTGACTTTTAAGTATATATGTATTTTCCTCAAGAACTGTAATTAATCAAAAGCTTTTATTCTGCAAGAGGAGAAGAAGAAATAAATAAATGTGCAGACCTTCTAAATGATAACGAGGCAATGACTTCGAACATTCCTAAACCCACAAAAATATATAACCACACCGTTTCGGTAGCCAACACTAGCTATACGTAATGTTGATACCAAACCTAATGAATGAATGATCATGGTGTGGTATGTTGTCTGTCTAGTTGAATGTCAGTCCTATAGAGTCACAAACAGCAAAGATGTGCGTTGAAGAGTTAGACAAACAATACATGGCGAAGCACATCTAAAACTACTTCCTTAACTCTACAAAGTGCTAGTGTACAGGTGTCTGGACACTAGATTGTGCGTTAGTTTGTGCAAGAAGACAGCAGGACTTCCCATGCTATGACGGACCAAACCGCAACCTGAAAAAAACACTGAACACAACCACTTGGTTACTCCAGGCTGCAATATTCTTCTCCTTATGTGGACAAAATCCTGTCCAGTGCAGCTTTACTATCAAATCTGATTTCAAACATTTCAGGTTGTGGTTTGGACCACATGAGCCAGCCTGTAAGAGCTAGGCAGGATAAGTAAAGAGGGACAGACGGTTTCACCCAATCTGATATTAAAAGAAGAATACATCTCTCTCACACGAACACACACACATAGGATGAAGAACAGATGGACAGACAAAAAGGCTGGTGTCAACACAATAGCTGTATGTGTTCCAATCAGAGAGAGATGACCACAGGGGGACGTTTTCACATAATGACAACGGCAAAAAGATCAGCTTGGAGTGTATAAATATTCACGTATATACTGAAATTTACCGGATTCAAGTCGACCAAACTCAAAATGAAAGAACAGCCGCGTCACATAAGACCTTAGACTGTCTGAGAGCTGCGAGGGCTGCAGTTGGACTAGGACGGTGCAGGGACCAGAATTCGCCGATACTGCATACAGTAAATAAATGAGGCTGAGGGTTTGTATACAGTGTTCAAACTAAGAACAATTTACGAAACATTCGTTCAGGTCAATACAAGCCTGCACACAGAACTTGAGGAAAACATGTACTTCAGGTGACAGGCCTGGAGGTACTGAGGGAGCAGTACATTCATGTGTAACGCAGTCTGCTTATCAAAGCTTGCTGGACGGAAACTAGTGACACAAACAGAAGATTTCTCGTGCCTTGAAAAGGTTTTTCACAGTGAAAGGTATTATACTGTTTATTCTCTGAAAGACTATTTTGTATGACGTCTTTATTTATTTCGAACCATAATAATTTAGGATTTAAATACAGTCAGATATATTCAATAGAGAGAGAATACAGTGTGGTGGATTATAGATAATGATGTTTTGTTAATTCTTCCAACCAGCCTGTTTTTATAAAGGGGAGGGAAACTCAACACCTTCTGCGTCATAGCAATACAGTAGTGATACCAATCAGTCACACAAAAAAGGAAAATACGGCTACCTTTAAAAGGAGAAAAATTATGATATATGAAACACTATAAGGTTATACTCAATGAGGAAATATGCTTGAGAAGCATTTAACTGAGTTCTGCTGCCTAAAACAGAGACAGAAACTGCTCCTTCTCACACAGAAATGGCGCTAGTTATGTGTTTTGGTGTAATTCTGCCTTGTGTCCTTTCACAGTAATCCTGTCTGTGTATGTGCATGACTGTGTGCGCTTTTCATCTGTCCAGCGACCTTGTGTGTGTGTGTGTGTGTGGGAGTGTGTGTTTGTGTGTCTGTATTCTTTCCTTAAATGACTACAGCCCTCCCTAAACGACGTCTGGTTACAGTCTACCGTTCACTTTGTGTCTTCCTCTTTGCGAAGCCCATGTCTTGACCAACATTTCTCGCCCTCTTAACGCACAACAGGCCCCTCGACGGCCAACAGGCCCCGTCTCCCTTCTCTCCACCAATTACTGGAGCTCCTTCATCCTGTTGAGGGCAGAGCCAGCCTTGAACCACTCGATCTGCGTCTCATTGAAGGTGTGGTTTAGAGTGACAGACTCCTGTCTGCCATCGCTGTGCTTGATCACTGCTGTCAGGGGCTGGAGGGGGCAAACGAGATCATGTGTGATTCATTCATGCAGTTTTTCTTCAAAGATCGATGGCTAATGGTTGCAGGATATTGCTCACCTTGCCAGGGGCAATCGATTTCAGCCCAGTGATTGAAATCTTGTCATCCGGACGAATTTTATCGTAGTCACTGGCGTCGGCAAAAGTCAGAGGCAGCAGCCCCTGTTTCTTCAGGTTAGTCTCTGTAGGGAGGAAAACACAAATCACTCATACTGTACTTCCATCAAGTAACCAGATAAGGGCTCTCTAGCTGCTATGAGTATATCTGTTACACAGGAACACAAGGTCATGGAAAAATACTGCATGTGAGTATTCACGTCTTCATTATTGATTAGCAGTAATGAAGCTCGCTTGATGATTCTGAATCTGCTGCTACATTTACGCAAAAGTTTTCCTTCATGATCAAGTGATGTTGAAAGCTTTGGAAACAATATCAGCTACATGCAGCTGTATTTGATGAGTGTGTTTGTGGAGTTTCCAAAGAAATCTTTTCATACAAATGAACTCAACAACAGATCAGCCTTTAATACATGGAACATAATTGGCTCGAATGGAATGGAATCATTCTTAGACATTGCTGAGGACATCCACATTCTGACAGTTTACTTTGGGAACCAATCAAAACGATTAACTTTTTATATTGGAATAGGTCTGCAATCTCTGAGAGCTCTTCTAGTCTCTCCATGCCCTGAAACTCACCGTGGATTCTGGCAAAGCTCTTAACAATGATAGCTCGGCCTCCTAGGTGTCGTGGCTCCAAGGCAGCATGCTCCCTGCTGGATCCTTCTCCGTAGTTATCATCTCCAACCACCACCCAGTTCACTCCATTGGCCTGGGTTCCACAATAAACAAAAGAAGATTAAAAAAGGGGCAAAGAGATATTTAGAGAGAGAGAGATATTAAATCAAACTCACCTTGTATTGTCGGGCCACATCAGGCACACCACCGTACTCTCCGGTCTGCTGGTTCTTGACCTTGTTGACCGCATCATTGTCAATGTTAACAGCCCCAATCAGCATATTGTTGGAGATATTGTCGAGGTGACCACGGAATTTCAGCCAGGGCCCGGCGGCACTGATGTGGTCAGTGGTGCACTTTCCCTTCACCTACAGCAGCAGAAGGAAGGAATGAAGTCACAGAAATGATACATTAGCTACTAACACTAAACATTAAATATCATTCAGAAGAACTTCAGTCTGCTTTGTATGAAAGCTTTTGAAAGCCTGCTAAACTTGCTAACCGTGTGGTTACTAATTTTTCTTTTTCTCCTTTTAAGCATGATGCTTTTTTTTAAAAAATGTTTTTCAAATACAATGAAGAGAACAAATGAACAAATTGGTAGACTGTCTCATTACACTTCTGAAATTGTCTCTCAGGTACAAGCTCATTAATTCCTACTGAACACTTGAATCTACTAGGGGACTGGGACTTGTATAGCGATGACAACCCTGTTGTTCGAACCCTTTTCCTTTTCCCACCTTGATGAGGACCTGCATGTCCTCCAAGTCTTTTCCATGCCACTTGTCAAAGGGCTCCAGCAGCTGCAGACGGTTGCTGGAGGGATTCACATCCACCTGAGTAACATCAGATCAGGATGAGACATTAAAGATCTTCCTAGTTTATTTCCAAAAAAACAGAGAAAATTCCAGATCAGTAAAAAAAAAAAAAAAAAAACTTCTAAAAATTACATTTCTAAACAAGCACTGACCATGTTGTGAGTTTACACTTGCTTGTGCTTCCATACACTTGGTAAAACTCTTATTGGGTTATGACAAAATATATCAGCCTGACAGAAGCTGTTTTTCCGTAGTGTTGTCCTTCTTACTGTCATTAAATACTGTGTCTTAAAAGTAGAACTCACCTTGACTGAGACGTTCTCAGCTGGAGGATGCTGGTAGGTATCCTGACCCGGGTCGAAGTCCCTAGAGGGGAGCTCGTCACCGCTGGGGGGCTCCAGCTTGAACTTCTCTCCGTTAGGAGCGGTCAGGTAGTCCGTCTCAGGGTTGAAGTTGAGGGTTCCAGCAAGGGCCAAAGCAGTGACAATCTACATTCAATTGTATAAGAGTAACAGTGACATATGGTTAGATAGGTAGAACAACACTACAAGCAAACAAAGGATGTGCAATAACCAAAGCCACTGAGAAGTAAAGTGACATGGTTTTATTGTGCAGTACTCTGCCCGACATCTAGCCTGCAGCACTTCTTACCTCAGGAGAGGTGACAAAAGCATGAGTAGCTGGATTAGCATCATTCCTAGCAGTGAAGTTCCTGTTAAAGGAAGTGACGATCGTGTTCTTCTCTCCTTTTTTCACATCCTTCCTGAAGACAGTCAACACAGAGTGTTAGTTAGTTTGTTTGTTTGTTTTAAATGATCTTCAGACTTGATTCTGTACATCTATAATGTGTGCCATCTCTGAAAAAGTCTATAAGTGTTGGATTTAACAAAGTAATAATAAATTCACTATTCTTGGACCCTTTCTATAAGGAAGTCCATTAAAATCATCTCATTTGAACCATGAATATAATCAACAAATTTCAAAGCAATCTGACCATGAGACAGTGAGATGTAATATATTTAAATTTGTCATTTTGGCCTGAAATTGGTACTACAGGAACGTTTCTTGGTCGTCCAACAAAAATAATTATTATTATCAAAGGTCCAAGAGTAATAGCATGTTTCATGGGGGTACAATCATTGGCTTTGAAGATTCCTTTACAAATGAAGTACACACCTGTCCCACTGTCCAATGCAGGGTCCACAAGCATTGGCGAGTACGATTCCACCAACATCACTCAGGATCTTTGACTAGAAGAGGGACAACCTGAATCATTTCCTGCATGTTTCACAAACAATAATTCTACGTTAAAACTGTGATGAGATTCTTGACTCACATATCCATCCCTCTCTATGGTGGCTCGGATTTGTTCTGAACCGGGTGTGACCGTGAACTGGGCCTTGCACTTCAGGCCTTTATCCAAGGCCTGCTTGGCCAGAGAGGCTGCTCTGCCCATGTCCTCGTAGCTTGAGTTGGTGCAGCTCCCAATCAGACCTGCAAGTTTAAAATGAGAAAGAGGAAACTAAAGTCAGGGAGTAACACAGTTGCAGTGATAGAATTATTACTTATCTATACAACATCATGCTTCTGATTTGGGAGGAAAACAGGACATAAAATATAATCTGTAATTCTAAAACGTTCATCCTTTTCACTCTTCTCATCCTGTCAATGACTGGAATTGCTTTCTTATGGAAAGTCACCTGATATAAACCTATCAGGTACCTGACACAGCTGTAATGGGATCTGATCATATCTGGTCAATAACGTGGATAGTGGGAACAAAGAAATATCAAATTTCACTAGACAAAGCATAATGTAATACCGACCAACTTTAACCTCCAGGGGCCAGCCGCTCTTCTGAGCTATAGCCCCGATTTCAGACACGGGGTGGGCCAGGTCCGGGGTGAACGGCCCGTTGATGTGTGGCTTCAACTGTTAACAGAGGGGAACAATGATGAATGATGAAGGAAAATCAACAAATATTTGAGCCATTTAACATCTTGCAAGACGAAATTC
>CAAKHC010011342.1:5911-22533 GCA_901007825.1 Macroramphosus scolopax
CTGCTGGGTCATACCATCACTGGAGGGGTGTTGGCTACAACACTCCCTATAACAAACGTTAATAACGGTAATTAAACATTAAAAAAAAACGCGGCTTATAGTCCGGTGCGGCTTATATATGTACAAATCATTCAATTTAGCTTCTGCGGCTTATAATCAGGTGCGTCTTATAGTGCGAAAAGTACGGTAAATACACACACGCACCCACATTGGGCTGGGGGGGGAGGTGGGGGGGTAAAGCCTATCCGCTGTGGATAAAAGACATCCCTTATCAGCTTCCTCATAGAGGAGCCGGGAATGAAGGCATTTACTCAAATGAAAGAGGCGGCTTTTGGAGATAAGCTGAGAAAGACGGAGCTCAGCTAAGCCTTCAGATTGAACCGGGCCTACGGAGGGAAGAGAGGAGGACAGGGAGAAAAGAGAGAGGGAGAAGATGGATGGATGGGTGCAGGGACGATGATAGATGGGTGTGCACACAGAGGAGGAGTGCGTGGCTTTTGTCTGGGATGGAAGTGCCTATAAAAAGTGTATCAAGAGGATGTGGGTGTGAACGGTGTTATGTTGACCCGAGTGTTTTGTCTGTGCGGGTGTGCACAACCACCTTTACACCATCTATCCTTCCCTGCGCTTGCTGTTGGCCCCGTCTACACAGCGCGCTGGCACATCTTCTCCGCCGCGCCGGGCTGTGAGCCGCGCCAGAATAACCCACTTCAAAGAAACCCATTGTCACACTCTAATGTGGCGAGCGGCAGCTATAGCTCCACAGAAATCAGCACACCCTGAGTCTGGATATTCCCTCTGAGTCCCTCTGAGATGGGAGAGGAAGGGCGGCTTTGGAAGGGATGAAGGGGGAGAGAGAGAGAGAGAGAACAGAGGGGGAGAGAGAGTGAGGTCTGTTAACCAACACGCTGCTGTGCCAACATTAATCATGTAGACCCTCATAAAATCATTAGAGCAGATCATTCTCAGTCAGGCTCCCCTCGCCGCGGCTCGGCATCGACGAAAAGAACGAGAATGCCAATTCCTGTTAGAGATACAAGCCAACACACACACACACACACACACACAACAGCACACAGACACCTCTATAATGCAAAATATCGACGGGGGGGAGGTGAGACAGCTGAACTAAACAGCAGCATTTACAATGCTTGATATGCATTTATTTTTAATGCTTGTACATATTTTTTTTATATAAAAACAATTGCTGTATTTATGTAGAAAAAAATAGATTTTTTTTTTTAATCGACTCATTCCAGCA
The DNA here is from genome assembly GCA_901007825.1 of Macroramphosus scolopax. Taxonomy (NCBI): domain Eukaryota; kingdom Metazoa; phylum Chordata; class Actinopteri; order Syngnathiformes; family Centriscidae; genus Macroramphosus; species Macroramphosus scolopax. The sequence goes on from CAAKHC010011342.1 coordinate 7,173, forward strand.
GATTCATACGATGTTCGCGTGTCCGAGTCCACGACAAATTCATACTGTTGATCGCATTAAACCGTGTAAACTGTATGCATTCATATGTGCGGTCTCCCCCTTTAAAATGCTCAGCGACTGCATCTTGTGTGCAGAGAAAAATGCAAGCGGTATGTTTTGATGATTGCCTTTTTCTTCCAACTGATTTATGGATATTTATGTCGACGTCTACGGGGACTCGTGTGTGTGTGCTGATTTCATGTTTCCCAGTTACTATTATAAAACACGGGTCTTCATCTGATGTCCAAATAGTTATTAAGTGCATTTACACGTACGTCTGCTGAGGGGTACGTTTTACCTTTCGACCGCGTGTGTGTGTGTGTGTGTGTTAGCAGGATCATTTTTTACGATTTTCACCAGACGTGTTGGAGAGGTGCAGCCCGGGTCCAGGATGAACCTTTGACATCTACAGGCCGATCCCTTCAACGTTCACCGGTTTGCTCTCCAAGTGCAGTTGTAGTTGATTTCTGGGTTGATTGATTTTTTTTCTCTACTATCACAGCTGTTTACAAATATTGCTGACGTACAAAAACCCACAAACGACATCAGTAAACCTGAATAATTTAGTCGCTCTCTGGTATCATTCTGTGTATTTACAGTCTGTTATCTGCATCCAGGATTTTTCCTTTTATTTCTATTTGCGTGTAGGACCAGGATTTAACATTTATTCCCCGGCCACTTTAATGAACCTGCTGTTAAACGCTAACGAGGTGGCGTGTAGTTATGATGGAGGTCGGCAGCCCGACGGCTATTAAAGAGCTGGAGCGAAGACAGACATTACACTTACAACCGTTTACACAGTAACTGCACTCTATTATGTTCATTGAGTATTGCAGATTCCGATGGCTCAGGTCGATTGTAAAGAAACTGCCTTTTTTTTTTCTTTTTTTTTCAACCCTCCTGGAGCCGTTGATTCCAGCGCTTGGAGATCCGGGGAAAAGACATACACAGTCTCATGATGAGGACTTAGAACTGACAACCACGGGAGGAAAAAAAGGATGAAGCTCCACATCCTCTCTATGTTATATTTCCTTTATGTTTCAATCCGCTCTCAATCAACGTCTCTTGGTTTCAGCCTTTTCTTCTATCTTCACTCCTGAGGGCCTTTAACTCTTCTCTCTCTCATTTAAGTCAAGGTCAGAGCTTCGAGTGGAGGACCAGCCGCCCTCTTCAGTCGCAAGCCGCCTCTCCTGCAGGAGACTGATGAATTCACAAGGGCAGGAAAAACACACAGGAAGCACCGGGAGGTGATGGGTTGCTGTTTCCCCTCAAGGCCCCGCATCTTTAGCCTTAGCACCCGGGGAATGAAAGGCTAAGTGGTGAGGTTCTGGTGCTGAGAGCGGCGCGGGACCATTTCTCATGTTGTCAGAGCTCCCGCGGGGCCTCGCATATGCCTGCGGCTCCGAGCATCCAGAAGCCATCACTTCAGCAGGCGGGCCAATCTAACCCATGCTGTCACTTCAATGAAATGACTTGAACTGTCACTCACACGCAGGCGTTTCCACCGGAGGGAGGCCCGAGGCCAGAAAGGGGCACATACGACACATGCATACAAACGCTGTATGTGCCAACGCAAACACATGTAGTTTCTCACTTCATTATTAATGCACCCAGACACAAAAACCTTCATATATATATATATATATATATATATATATATATATATATATATATATATATATATATATATATATATATATATATATATATATATATATGAAATAATACTGGAAACCATTATCAGATTTGCCAAGGTGATGATGTCATCAGTTTGAGAATTACGCAAAACCTACAAGGCCGATTTTCACAAAACACTGAGGAGGCACGAAGCACGAGGATGACGAACCAGCTCAGTTCGAGCATCATCTTTCCAATGATGCTGGTTGCTCGTGACATCATCATTTTCAATTTCCAGACAACGTGCTCGTCGTCCTGCTTCTCTCCAATGACACCCGTTGTCTAGAAATACAAACCGGCTCCGACATCCCACTTTATTGTACTTTCTGTTGTGAATTGACAAAATATTGACAAAGCTTATATCCCACGAAAAGCGGAGCGTTATAATCCTCATGAGGGGAGGATTTAATGAATTTACTCCTCCGAAGATGTTCCTGATAAATATTTATATTCCATGAATATCTGAGAGCGACGGAGGTCGGAGGCACGCCGGCATCGGATTGGCATTAGTGGGTTCCAGTGAGTTCAGTGACCTCTGCTCTCAGTTGACCTTTGACCTGTGTGAAAAGCACCTGCGGGTCCATCCAGACAGGTCTAATGATTACTGCCACAGTCCACACACACATGCTGCTCCTCCCTCCGGCCTCTTCTTAATATGATTAATGCTCAGACATAAATGCCTTTCATTGCCTTTGTGTGCTATTCTGACGTCTTTAAACATCAGCTGACCTTTCAAATAAGAGGACAAACACCCAGTAAAGGTCGATGAAACATTAGTGGTAAACATCCGGTTCATCAGAAACAAATCAAAGTCCATAAAGTAAATGAAGGAGTCAAACACCATGTTACATGCTGTACGATGACGTCAGTACACTGTACGACAGCTTCCATAAAATAAAATAAAGACGAGTGACTCTATAGACAAAATATAACAAGTTCCTTCACCAGGACGCGCCGGCTGACGGGCACATTAAAGTGAAAAACAGCCGCACACATTCATCGGCAACTGAAGAAAAAGTGGAATGGAACTTTACTCCGGCAGGACAACATATCAAATGTAGCAGAATGAGAGGTGATAAATATGATGTAATGTATAATAGAGTTTAAATTCATTCTCGCCGGAGTCTTTACTGAACTGATGCAGACGTATGGGAGGAATGAAAAGGAAAATACGACTGCAGATTTGTCAGTTTTTTTTTAGCTGTGTGTTATCTGTCTGTTGTGTGTGTGCGTGAACAAGAAGAAAGAGGGAAGAAGTGGGTTGAGCCGGAGCTGGAGAGCTGCCACCTTCATCCCTCCTGGCCCACAAAGGGATGAACGAGGAGACGGGAGGCTCAGGAGATGCATCCATCATAATGTGTCATCGCACTTTTTTTTTTTTCTTGGCGCGCGTGCACGGGCGCACACACGGGCACACACACGCCCCCGCGCGCTCGTCACTCCGTTCTCACAGTGCAGACAGGAGTGCACAGCTGCTTTCACCCAAAAAACACACACTTGAGGAAGAGCTTGTCTGCCTTAAAAGGCTGCTGGTTTACTGGTGGCACAGATGTGGAGTTGGTGGGAAGTGGTCCAAAGCTCTCAGTCCAACAGTGCTGCCTTTTCATTAACCTCCTCATTTACACCCCCTCAACCGTTTCAAAACAGACGTGCCTTTGCTCGCTGCGGTCTGGGGACGCCTCCGGCCGCTGCACATTAAAGCCGGAACCACAGACATCTCAACGTCAACCGGTCGGGCTCCGCATTTAGATTAAAATACATAAAATAGCTGCCGACTTTGGGAATATCTTTGTAAAAACATTGCGGTTAATCCAACCTGCTTTTCAAAGTCTCTGCCTTCAGGGTGCGGTCAGCCCCCGCCGAGCGGTCCCAGGTTGTAACTCTAGCCCCATGTAATTAGCCCTGATCAGGCCGGGGACCCTGTTTAGTACAGATTAACCCTGCTTCCCATGCATTCCCACCCCCACCTCAGATCCTGCAGATAAAACGCAGAGGAAGAGGAGGAACGGCGCCCACCCCCTGAGGCCCTATAATCAGCCCTCCCACAGCCCCACAACCTGTCCCCTGCCTGGGGGGAGGGCAGGGGGTCACCGATGGATGGTTGAACAAGTCGAGCCCCCGCCGCCAGCTCTTTTCCTCCTTGTTTCTTAGGTAGGGAAATAAAGCGCCGTGAGGAGGAGACACAGCGGCCGCATTGCTCCCCTGTGACCCTGCAAACTGCTTTTAAAACGACATGATGGTCGAGGTGAAATCAGCACAGAGGAAAAAAGGCAAACGTGCACTCTCAGGTGAGAGGCAGCGCTTCAGCTAAAAGCTCCGAGCTGAAGAATTTTGTCTCGTGCATCCATCTTCACTGACGGAGGGTTTAGGAGGTGGCGTTTGGGGAGGAGAAGTAAATATCTGGAGAGATGCTAATGTGGCTTCCATTTGCATGAGTCATTGGCCCCCGTGCACCGAGGTCTTTATAGGAGCACTGAGATCCATCACATGTGGAGGTCTGGTGTGCCCGCGCACCACCGCTACAACCAAGTCAGACTATCTGGGGAGTCTCTTTGCCTTTTTCTCGTAATAATCTTATTCTTTTCACCTCCTCATCATCTTTCTTTGTCCCTGAATTGGAAGTCAGGGCTAAGAGCTCCAGAGCACCCAGAGTCAGCTACACGGGAGGGAAGTGTGTTTCCTGTGAAACGGGACATTATCAGTCCACAGAATATCTGTGATAAGGTGGAGACATCGTGCTAATTAAACAGAGAAGTTTCTGAATTTAGTGGCTCATTTTCAGATAAAAGTAGCAACAATAGCCGACGGTTTATGTTTTATTTGACTATTGGAAATATTTATTTTCAGCCTCTCTGTAACGGTGATTAATGTCAGGAATAAAATAAAAAATAATAATTAAAAAAAAAAGCTCCTGAAGTCTCACAGGTAAATTAAAAATATAATTATTGTATTTATTATTAGTTTGTCTAATATAAAGCAAAGACACCAGATATATTTGGACAAACACACGGGCAGCCTGAATCACCTGCCATCAACCTGCCTCACACACTCACATCAATATTTATTTTACAAATAGATAATAATTCAATAGCACATTCGATTTGGACTAAAATGCATTTACAGATCTTTTTCTGAAGAGGAAGAATTTTATTTTGGCGGCAGCTGCATGTTTGAGGGGGCAGGTCAGATGTCTGGAGGCCTCGGATCAAACACTGCTCACTAGAAGAAGACAAACCTAACAGTGGATTTTAGGAGATTAGAATATGTGACATTACTTCGCTTTATTTTCCTCAATACGAAAAAGAAAACCCCGTTCGTGTGTTGGATTGAGGGGGAGAAGGAGCCCGAGGTGTCCGACCTCCTCCGAGGTGTCCGACCTCCGCACCGTCTCGGGCACCTCGTGATTGATGCGCTGTGAATGCTGTCACAACTGGACTCATCATAGTGTCGACGAGAAGATCAACGAGGTTATTGATACATATTCAATCATTAAAAGGACTTTTTTTTAACGTGCGCACGCGATTAATGAGCCCGGAGTCCTTTTAAAACAGGACAGCGACCTCCAACTCCTCCTTCAACTACTCAGCGTGTCTTCAGGAGCAACAACAGACTTTAAAATCCACACGGACCTCAACCTCCCTGCATCCAACACGGGGTCAGTCAGCGCATCCACACCGGTAAACAGACAAGGTGTTGACCACCACTCACCGATCAGCATCCTGCTTCCAGCTCCGAACCCGCGGAACTCCAGCTCGGCGTGTCACCGTGCGTAAACAACGGCACAATTTTACGCACTTTTATCCGCGGGGAAAGAGGACATGCACAGGTGCGGGCAGCTGGCGTCCTGCAGTTGGAAAAGAGCCTCGCAACAACCTCTCCAAACAGATTCCGATGGTTCCTCTCTTGTCTCTTTAATGACAACCAACTCTTTTCTCTTGTTTTGCCACGCTGTATCCTTCCGCCACCAGATTTGGGGACCAAAAACCGCGAGAAATCTCAGATCCTACTGATGCGCGTTATCCTCAGTTTAAATCCTGCTGCTGCTGCTTGTGCTGCTGCTGCTGCTGCGGCTCCGCTCAACCTGAAGGAGGCGAGGAATGGGGCTGTTGGAGAGAAGCAGGGTGCCTTCTCTCTCTCTCTCTAGCTCTCTCTCTCTCTCTCTCCACTCGGCATGTCGTTCTCTCCGTACTCCTCTCCCTCTCTCCCTCTCTCTCTCTCTCTTCCTCTCAGTGCGCACCTTGCCTTTTGCAGTTTGTCACTATATTATCATTGTTCTTAAACTCACTGCTCAGGTCAGCAGTGTTCCATATGTCTACCACGGAACCAGGGAACGGACTGCAGAGGAAGGAGGATGGAAATGAAACACTAAGCATGATCGGAGCACTTTTCTGAGGATGATTTGTGCCCACTTGTCACGGCAGCTTCCATGCGTGTGCCAGTGAGTGACGTGACAGTGATGATTCCTCACAGCCACCTCTTGCGCCTCCCTTTGTGTCTGTTCTTGTCGCTGCATCATTTGGCCAAGCACATTTTTCGGGGGTTTGGAATTGGCCCCAGAGCACAGAGATCCTGCTCCCGTAACATTTCTGTTGGGCTCAAACGTGTGTGTGTGTGTGTGTGTGTGTGTGTACGGGTGCACGGATTGTGGGTTGAAGAGCCTTGGGTGCAATTCAAAGCTGTCCTGGAGCTACGCCAGAGCACATCTCCCCGGGTGCTATCAGGAACTTAATTACGGCATTAAACAGCTCCCTCTCTGCCTCTCTCTTAGTCACTTCTTTCCTCTTTCTGTCTCCTCCAACTGTGCATCCATCTAACCTTACACCTGCCCCTCTGTTTCCCCCGTCTCTAGTCTTGCAGAAGAGCCGGCGGGCCCTGCGGTGTTCATCATCGTTGTGGGAGACGGCCTTTCAAAGTGCGTCCCTGACATCCACTGTGCAGCTGCACATAACGATGATTCATCTGCTTACACGCGACATATCATACGTATCACTTAACTATTCATGACACTGTTTATCCAATTCTTCAGTTTTTGTAGCCGGGAAAGAGGGAGGAGGGAGGAGAGTTGGAGATCCGACCCCTGATGAAGAGTTCCCCTCTAACACCATTATTGCCTCTGACAGGAGTGTTCTGCCGTGTGTAAGCTACCTTTCCCCTCCGATGCAGGTTTCTGCTCCTCGTCATTCACCGAGCGAGCGCTGGACCCGGAGACTCTCCCACGGGGCGGAGTGGAGGACACAGGGGCAGCTGGGCCGTCCTGCTGCCTCATGCCAACCATTAAGACTGCTGTCCTGCATGCCAGGGTTGAAGCTAATTGGAAACACAGGAACGGCTCCAAGCTTTTTATATCAGTCAGCCTCGGCCGAGACGATTTGTTCTGGCCTGTTTGTTCTATATGTTCAACGGTGGTCGATCCACCGGGATAGGAGCGCTGCATGTGACATTCAGGGCACGTTTACAGCGTTTACGTTTATGTAACGAAGGAAAACACCGAGGTTAGTCTGGTGGACACTGGGTTGGGGTTAGCTGCAGCTAGTTCTTTAACGGTTGTTAACAGAATCTTTGCCTCTCGGCGTCGCCTACGTCTCCGGATTTTGCGATAATTCAAAACATAATTAAAATAAAGTGTCTGATTTGATCATCGTAGCATCGTCGGTCCGCTCGCTCGGGGGCCTGGTTGGGTCAAATAATCTCAGACATGGTCGTTCCCTCCACGAGCGGGGAGGGCGGCGAACAATGATGGACTTTGTTAAAAAAAAACAGTGGTATTTACTGGGTTGCCGAGAGCTGAGTATCTATGGTGATGGGTGATGGACCCCGGAGAGAGGAGAAAGGTCAAGCTGTCACACTGAAAGTCTGGCGAAAAGTGTGTTGTCTTTCCACAACTCCATTAGTTCTTGTTCCTCTGTGTCCTTCTCAACGTTCTGCAGACACACGGATGTACAAAGAAGGAAGTATTTTTCTGCATCTTTGCCTGTGTGCATCTGCGATGTCTATTAACGTCTGTTCTGTGATTCTGAGGATGGAAGCTGCAGAACAGATGACCAGCTTGTGATTATCATTCTGTATGTGTGTTGCAGCATGCAGGCCCTGTCAGCACTGTGGGCCGAGCTGGTTCTGGGTGGATGGGCTTTGGGAGGGGAGGTGGAGGGGAGGGGGGGGTGGCACTACACCTGAGGGGAGGTGGGAAGAGAAAGCAGAGATAGATGTCAGCTGAGAAGATAACAGCCGCCCACACGGCTCCTTATACCATGTGGTACCTTTCAGTGGTGGTACCCCGACATCCCTCCTCCTCCTCCTCCCAGCATCCTCCCCCCCTCTCCCCCTCCTCCCTACATCCTCCTTGCAGATCACAACTCACGTTAGTCATTAACAGATAGCGACAAACCCCCAGAAAGTCTCTCACCGGGGCTGCCGGATCAATACCTGTCAAGGTGTGACGGTTTTGTAATAACCTACTTTTTGCTTTCCAATATGCGACTGACATGCAAGAGGGTGATGAGACTCCGACGCTGCTGTGTGCCGGTGGGGTTTTTTCAAGAAAGCGGGAATGAGGGAGTTTTATAACTTGATATGCAAAGACACACGCGGTTGCCAAATAGATATTGATGTTCGGCTACAAACTGTCTTCTGTCGGCTCCTGGAAACGCCTCCGTGTAGAAATAACGTTCTAGACGGTTCAAAATATAAACACAAGAGAATATTAGGCAACACTTCCTCCCACTGTAGGAAAGTGAAGCTGAGACATCCAGATAGGATGGGTGACGTCATGTGAAAGCGGCAGTGATCGGAGAATAGATCGAAGTCTTGTGGACTCGATCGGTTTGACTACCAGGAAGTCTCTCCGAGCAGCCGTCAATCAATAAGCCACACCCCCTTTGAGGAGCGTCAAACTACTAAAACCAGAGTCCCAATCAGTGAAGTCAGCAGGTGCCCAGTAGAGGAGAACCGAGCAGATTTCGGGGGCGCCCCCCATACGAGGCCGGTCCTGATCAACTATCTGCCCAAATGACTGTGCAGAGGAAGGATAATCTTTGTGTCACCATCTGGGTCGAAGGCGTCATCAGTCTCCCCTCATCTCCGACGGCCCGTGATTGACATGCTAATTTGGGAACATGTGAAAAGCAGAGCTGGCAACACTTTCATCCTCTCAACTGTTCCGAGTCACCGGCCTCCTCAATTAGAGCCGGCCCCCGCCAAACCGCTAACGAGGCCCGAGGAGGTAATGACTGGCAGCGGCAGCTCGCCGTGTCTCACCTCTCTCTCTCTTTTAACAAAGAGCTTTCACTCGCCCTTCGTTCCTTCCAAACAATCATCTCTCTCTTTCATTCCGTTAAAATAAGCCCTTTGTCGGAGTAAACTCGGGGTAATCTCTACTTTAACTTCTCTTTCTAAACTCTCTGCCCTCACTCCAACTACCTTTCCTCTGCACTTTTATAACTTCTTCTTCTTCACTTTCTCTCATAACACCCACATACAGTTTCTTGCTCATTGTCTGAAAAACAAACAAATGAGTTGAGGAGCGTCGGGTGGGAACAACGACGGAGCGTGACGGCCTGGCCGGCTGCCCGACTGACTGACTGACTGACTGAGAGACTAACTAACTAAGTGACAGAAAGACTGACAGGAGCACTGAGAGGTCTGACTGCGAGAAGCGGAAGTGATTTGAAGATGGGCGGACAGGAGAGGCCGATGCTGATGGGTGACGGGATAACAGGCCCGGCCCTATAAGAGCACCTGAAGGCAACACCCACAGTGTGGATCATTCTTGTGTGTGTGGGCACATCCTACCTTTAATAACAAGGGCAATTAGCAATATTCCAAATATTATTAACTCATTTTAATAAAGCATACTCCCAGTACAACTACCACTATGTATGTAATACTCATTATTAAAATCCTTAATTACCTCTGTCTATGCCGAGCGTGTGTTCTTCGTCTTCCCCCGACAACTCTTTGTCCAATCTACTCCAGACTCGGTGGGTGTATTGCCGTCAATCATAGAAAAGTATTTTGGAGTTGGCTCGATGTCGTTTCTTGACGTCGCTAACTGTCTCTGCCAATCAGGATTACCATAAAGCTCAGAATACAAGTGCACTGTGAATATCAGTGGTTTGATTTCGTTGTTCTGGACGACATCTTTAAAAAAACTTCCTCGTCGTCTCGTTCATCCGGCGCTTCGATCCAACGTTTAGTAACCATCAGCTGTCTCACTATTTCATCACCCTGGTGATTATGTCAGAGCAAGCAGAGTAACTAAAGTGGGTCAGTATCAGTCCACACATTTAGAAGAAGAACTGCACTCATGTTATTCATTGGAGGCATCTTAAAGTTAACACGTTCTATAGATAACGCATTAATATTTCATAGATAAGTAACACATCAAAGAGGTTGTGCTTGCCAGGTTGTAAAAACTCTGCAGCATAATGTGCCTTCTTTAATTCATCATTTAATTTACCAGTTCATCAGTTACCCTCTGCAGTGCCGGCCAAGGTGTATTGATTTACCATTTAATACTGCAACATTTACAACTCATCCTCTGTCCTTTAAACACTGTCACCATGATCCATCACATCGTACCCAAATGTTGCAGCAGCAGTAACTTGTACAAATGTATTTTTGGTGCACTAACAGAAGGTCATGCTGATATATTATAGAGCTGGGTACAAAAAAGATAAAGTGTATTAACGCCAAGGGGAGGGCACAAGCTAAGGGGATTTTCTTCACAACCTGGCAACCCAAATAACGATCTGATAATAAATCTAAAAACTACTTACAATCCACTAATAAAGTCATTAGTTACAAACCTCAAACTCCCTGCGAATTAAAGCTTCCCAATGAAATCGTACCATAACAGAGCGAGTCGCTTTGTCTCGGTGATACATGGCCCGGCCTGTCAGGTTTGTTTAGCTTATAAAATACAGGAACAACATGTTTTAATTCTGCAGGCTTCCCCTGTTTGCATAAGACACAAAGGTCGATGGTGACAGTCGCGGTGCAGGAAAGGAATCTGTTCCAAATATAAACCTACAAGATGCGGACAAAAGCACTGGTCCACCAACACATTACACCCACAGGAGCTTTTATCACATCCCATTCCAAATTCACAGGCATTGATATGAAGCTGGTCCCTCCTTTGCAGCTGTAACAGCTTCCACTCTTCTGGGGAGGCGTTCAGAAGATATGTGAGGTCAGACACTGAAGAGAGGTCCTGGCTCGCAATGTAGTTCATCCCAAAGGTTCAATGGGGTCGAGGTCAGGGCACCGAACTCATCCAACCAGGCCTTGATGGACCTTTGCTTTGAGGCACAGTCATGCTGGAACAGAAAAGGGCCTTGTTGGGATGAAGATGTCCCTTCACTGGAACTAAGGGGCCAAGGCCGACCCCAGAAAAACAACCACAGCATCATCCCTCCTCCACATAATGCAGTCAGGCAGGTGATGTTCTCCCGGCAGTCGCCAAACCCAGACTCATCCATCAGACTACCAGACACACAAGCGTGCTTTACACCATCCATCCGACGCTTGGCATTGTGCTTGGTGATGTAAGCGCCTGCATGCAGCTGCTCAGCCATGGACGCCCATGACGAGAAGCTCCCGGCGCTGATGTTAATGCCGGAGCCGGTTTGGAACTCTGCAGTTATTGAGTCAGCAGCGCTTTGGAGACTTTTACGCACTCTGCCCCTCAGCACCCGGCGACCCCGCTCTGTAGCTTTACGTGTTCTGCCAGTGGAATATCTAAGAGAGAAGCAATTTCACAAACTGACTCGTCGCAACGGCGACATCAGTGAGCTCTTTAGAACGACCCGCTCTTTCACAGGTGTTTGTGAAGGCAGACTGCACGGCGGCTCGGTGCTGGATGTTATGCAGCCGTGGCAATGAGACTGAATGAGAAGGAGGAGAGTTGGTCGAGAACCTGGATCATATGACCCCAGAGCCGGGAGATGCTGACGTCCCAGCATGACACTGCAGAGCAGGGAGACGATGTTTGTACGTGAGGTGTTTGTGAGCTCCGCCACCTGCACGTCCCATCTCCTCCCAACAGGAGTGAGGACGCCCCATTTAGCATCACTGTCACATATGGTTTCACAGCCAGACGATCACGAGAAGAAGCAGAGGGAAAGTGTGTGTGTGTGTGTGTGAGAGAGTTGTGAGGAAAAGGAGGGAAAGACGGGTTCCCTAACATAAATAAATCATCAATGTGTTTTGTCGCCTCTACGGGCTTCATGAGTGGAGGATGGAGGAGAGGAGCGGGATGAGGTGAGGGGAAGTTAAACAGATCGGGTGGAGAGAGAGTAACTGCTAGGTGAGGAGGAGGAGGAGGAGGAGGAGGAGGAGGAGGAGGAGGAAAGGCAGGTGGGAATCCTGTCGGCTGCTTCTTTCGTCAAATGGGAAAAAAAAAAAAGGAGCAACAAAGGAGCATCTGCAGTAAAACTGACAGAATTGCCACCAAAAATAACCGAATGCCTGAATGGGAAATAAAACGCTGCACATGTTTGGTTTTGTCTGGACTTCCCCCCCTCCTGCAGGAACAGAAGTGATTCATTCCTACTGCGATTCTCATCAACTCATCTACTGTTGCCTCAAAGGACTTCTGCGTCGCCTGCGGCACATTCTGACTATTCTGAAAATCTTCAAGGAGGCTTCCAGAGGTTTGAAACGCCGTGATTTGCCAGCGGGGGGCTCAGGATGTCCTGCAGAATAATGGGACTGCTTTTCAACTCTTGGTCACTCTATCAGGAGAACGCATCATTTATAATCATGGACGCGAATGACTCCGTCGTTTCCGTGACGATGATCTGACCTTTTCTCACTTGTCCGTCCGTCTGTTCACATGTTTGCCAGACATACGGGAGTTTCAACGACTCACACATTCTGCTCCCTGGAGAAGGTAAACCCCCCCCCCCCACACACACACACTCTGATGGTAATAGATACCAGGATATTCAGGAGGGAACTAAGAAAAGGAGACTTTTTGGCACCATATATGTCTTTCACAGTGTAAACACTGAGGTGATTACTCACTCGCTCTCCCCGGGTTTGTTTTCTTTCCCTTCAGTGTCTCCTTCTCTGCACCATGTGGTGTGACGCTGCGTCGTCATTCGTGGAGTGAGAATGTTGAGTCACTTGTTTTGATGCAGCTGATGACCCTCGTGAAAACGCAGCAGTAGAAATGAGGTACGGATCGAGATCGCTCTTTCACCACCGTTTACTTTGCGGAGCTGCAGCAGGACGTCACCAAACCGCGTCATTTCATCTGATCCTCCGCCTGCATGCACCTGCAGACGGCGTGCATCAATATTTTGCAACAAAATAAAAGCCTGTGCACATAAAACCTACCACGCTGCACGGTAATGATCGAAATAATCTATGAAGTACAGGCGGCTCTCCGTTTCCGTTCCAGAACTGTGACCCTACTGTGTGTATTTGTATGTGTGTGTGTGTGTGTCTGGTGATGTATTTGCTGAAGCAGCTGAGGCATGTGGAGTGAGAGACAATGACGATAAAGGTCTAGAGCCAGGCATGCTGAGATTCATTTCACTGCCATTCAACCAGATAAAATATCACAGCAGTCGCGGCCTGCGCCGAATGTCATAATGTGTGTTGGTCCGTCTGTGTGCGCGAGCCGCGTCTGCCCGTGCGCGTGTGTGTGTGTGTGTGTGTGCACGCGCCGAGGTGTTGTGCTCGTGTGTTATGCTTCCTTCCCCTGCAATGGTGAGGACACATCGCCTCGCTGCCTTCTTGTTTTTCCGTCCCATCCAACAGCTCCCCGTTCGCCCCCCCCGCGCGCCGGGTCACATGGGTGCTGTGGGCGGTTTCACATCCCATCATTTCCCGTGGCTGGCTGTCGGGGCGGATCAGGGTGCCACGCGAGTCTAATGCTGACGAGCTGAGACAGCTCCTCTCTGACTGGGAGGGGTCTACTGGACCGAGCACAATGTGCAACCCCCCCATCTCTGCACACAAACACACACAAATAAACAAACATGCACACGCCAAAGTAGCACAACTGCATAGCAACAGTGTGTGAGCACCGCTGTGTGAGCCGCTGTGTGTATGCATGCGTAACTGTGTCACTACAGTACAAATATGAGTCAACGCAGAAGTGCTTTATAAATCCGGCTGTGTTTTGGTGGCAGCAGTTACGGATCATACAATCATTTCCGAGCTCCAAATAAACATTAAAGCTTATTATAATTTTCATTTGCATGTTTGATTGGCGCAGACTCTCCCGCTCGCCTTCACCACGGGCCAAAGTGTGACCGACGACGATGGCAATGAATTATAGAGCCACAAAGGCAGAGAGAGTCGGAGGCAACCAGAGGGAGCGAGGTGACTCACCGGCATCCAGCCTCAGCTGTTGTATCATCACGTGGACTACATGAGACTACATGAGACTAAAGGGCCGATCTGTGTATTCGTGTCTTCCTGTGTGAGTCCTTGTGTGCACATGTGAAAGAATCATCAGGAAGACAGACACACGCCTGCGACGTGGACACGCACACGGACGGGGGGGGGAAGTTCTGTGTGATACAAGGCCCGGTTGAAAAGAAACAAGAGCAAGTGTCGGGATAAACAGCAGGGGCTGCCGTGACGACAAGGAGTGAAAGACTGTTTGACAGAATCAGTCTAACATGCGTGGAGGGGCGAGGGCAGGGAGAGACTGACAGACAGACGAGTTCCAATAATGGATCGAGACAGTGACAGGGAGCCGATGTGATGGTGAGACAATAGACAGATCGACGGGTTCTGTCAGGGGAGGGAGGTGGAGGGAGCTGGAGGGAGGAGGTGGAGGGAGGAGGTGGGGGGGGCACAGAGAGGCAGGCACTTTTTTTGTTTAAAATGTTGATAAACTGAGTATCTGAAGGGCTTCGCGAGCACGTACAGCACAAGAGCTCCGAGCTCCTTTAGTACAATGTCATCACCCCATCGTCTCCTCCTAAAGGCTCAATTATTCACTATGATGCATTATTGATTAATTGGCGTGAAGAGAAGGCAGTGAGAGAATGCTATTGGTGTGTATTGATCGGTTCTGACTCTCCTAGGAGGCTTTTGAACCTCTCAGGTTGTGCACAAAAACATCCTCCACCCGCTCGGGCAGGAAAGGTCGAGGTAACGGTGGAGAAGGTGAATATGAAAGCCGGCGATAGATCAGTCGTCCGCATGGAAGTCAGATTCCTCCTGCGTCAGCGAAATGGAGAGGGGGTGTCATCTGTGACTTGCAGTCAATTATGACGCCGCCGCGTTCGACCTGATGTGAGTGTAAAACACGGCAGAGGGATCATGTCATTGTCTCGGTTCGCCTTTCAATGTGTGAAGAGCACTTGTGTTTGAAGGAGCCGAACCAGCAGAGGATGATAAAATAAGGTGTTTGCAGGGAGCGGAACATGGTCCCTCAGGGGGGGGCGGGGGCCGTCAACCACACCAGGGTGGCCTAACATCGATTTGAAGACCTAATTTCAACTTCCTATACGGATCTTCAGATTTTTTGACTTGGACGGATTTTTTTTAATTAAATATTAAAATTTTCAGGATTTTGTGAGAAGTGAGAGAAGCATGTCAGTGGAAACCTGGTGACCCAGTAGGAGGCACCAGACCAGCAGAGCATCATCAGACCTCAGCAACCTGCTCATCACAGCAACTCTGG
>CAAKHC010011343.1:4534-21871 GCA_901007825.1 Macroramphosus scolopax
GTGACTCTAGGCGGCAGTCCAGAGCACTGCTTGTCCTCCTGGACCCCTCATTCTCATCCATGACACAGATGAGATCAGCAAGAGAGGACTTTGTTTATTTGAATAGACTCTAAGCCAATGACAGACATGCTGCTGCTTTTTAAACTGGCAGTTCAGCACTGGTCATCTCATCTTCAACCTCGCTACAACTGCGTTTGTTGTGTTACTGAAAGAAATGATCCCTCAGTTAACAAACATTCCTCCCAGTTCACTGTTGTTGGGATGTGGTACTGTAATGGATTACGATTCTTGTGGATGTTTGTCTCAGGCCACCGGTCAGGGGGAACAATTATCTACTTATTCTATATGGACATAACATTTTCGGGCACACTACTACCTTTTGAACATGTCAACGTTTTCACCACAAAGTCTTCTTCAGGTGACTTGAGGAAGTATAAAAACAGATTATTGTTCATTGATTTATTATTGTTTGTTGATTTTTAAAAAAACAGATGCCCCCAAATTAAATGGGTTCTTACTCGGCCCATGCTACACCCTTCCACAAAGTTTCAGGAAAATGGTCCTGGTAGTTTTTTTGCCTAATCCTGTTAGACAAAGAAAACATAACCTTCTCGGTGGGAGTAACAGCATCCCCGGGGAAAACATCCCAAACGTGAAACAGTAGAGAGGGGTCATAAACACTCCACTGTGATTCAATAACCAGAGGTGATACTTACATATTCCTTCACATTCTTCGTTTTGACAGCCTTGTATGAAGAGTATGCGGGGTAGAGCGTCCCAAAGGCAAGGCTGTAAAAAGAGGAGAAGCCCGGGTCAGAGGAAGGGGTTCAGCTAGAGAACATGGACTCTGGGTGTTTACTCACCAACACCTAACAAATGGGTTCCTGACGGGAAAAAAGCAGGTTCGCCATGTTTTCTCTATGCTTATACAAGCACGGCTAGCTTTCTATATTATTGGGCTCCTCTTTGTGCTGCAGTGAAATCAGATTCTAGGTGTTTTTGATCTGAATGGACATGCCACAGTGAAGTTGATGGGCAGTGGCTTGTCAAAACACACGAACCTGATAGTCGGTAAAAAAAATACAATGGATATCATGGAGTCAGGAAGACTGCAGTGATAAAAAGTGGAAAAACATACAAAAGTCTGCGAGGGTTGAGTCACCATGTGCTAGCATTTTTCTACACAGACTTGCGTCTCTGGTGGGCATTTGGTCACATCCTGTGCCACTTTGTGCTGATGTGACAGGCTGCTGAATGCTGGGAGAGGAACCTCAGTGACCAGTGTGTACGTATGCTCGCCGTAATGTATAATACATACTCTTGCTTCCCAGCTACCCTGAGCAAATCTTCTGTTTTTTTCTTTGCATTTAAGTAGGTCCTCTTTTCTTGTACGCAAAACTGCTCAGTAATGTGCATGGCGAGTCTCAGATCCGTGCAGCACACTGAAGCGACTCATAGCAGGCCTCTAGGCCAGCAGACAGCGTCCTCAGCAGACCTCTTCTGCCTCTTCGTGTCCCCATCTCAGTCGGACTTCTTCCTTTTACAGCATCCTATCCTTACACCGAGTGTCCAAGATCACATGACCATTTATTGGTCGCAGTTTATTTTTGAACTTTTGAAATCAGGACGAATGATATATTTTGTTTGCACGTCCCATTACGATGCATATTCAAATCACACCGTTTTCTCTCTACTGACCACACTACCGGAAGTGCAGTGACGTGGAAGAGCCAGCTGGAAGCTACTAAAAGTAACAGTGTGCCAATGTAATCCTCTACTTATGTAGTCTGGGAAGGATATTTATAAGCATGAAAAAAGAATCTATGATATTCATAAACATGGGCCGTACAAAGACACCAAGACAATTATGACTGAGGATTACACTTGGTAGTGTGGACAAATCCATCTAAAACCCTTTTTTTTTCACGCTCAGTTACTTGACATTGGAAATGGTAATGCAGCACTTGGCAGGTCTCTTCTTGAGGGATGAGGATGATGCCACCTTACGTTGAGTCATTCAGGATGTAGCTTTTACAGCCGATAGCTAAGGCCTGAACTGCTGATACTGATGGACTGATCCCAGTATTGAGCCAATCTGTACAGTCATTCCAGCTTGTTGCAGTATTAAAAGGAAACAACTCGTTCAGATTTAACTGCCTGGTTCCTGAAAATGGATCTAGTCATGGGACGTAGGGATGCACATCCCCTGACTGGGCTGCGGGCTTTTCACCTTGCCATCACGTTTTACTAACGCCTGTTACCATATGTTGGGAAGATGCTTCATATGAAAAAAGTGCAAGCATCGCAGACTACTTGTTTAAGGCGAGAATGGAATATTAAGACGATTTCAGTCGACAATAAAGTGGCCAGCTCCTGCCCGCACTTCGCCTGCCAGGTGTTTATAGTTATGGGCTAGCCAACATACGTTAGCTACCAGCGGCTAGCGGACGGTGGATGCAGATTGTACTGCATCATCGTGTTAATTGCAGACAAGGAAGGAAAAACGCAGACATTTCAGTCATTTAATGTCTAAATAACAGTTTGCCAGATGTAACGTTAATGTTTCTAAAATTGCTGACATTAGAAGGGAAGACGGATGGCAGTTGGACAGTTAGCCGGGCAAACCGTTGAGCATCAGACAGCTGATGAATGGGGAGCCGTTGATCTAACGATTGCTAACACTTAAACACAACAGATGCAGCCCAGCCCATACTCACACAACTATCCTCGAAATAATCCAGGATACCATCTTGCTTGACAGCCGGCCGTTGGCCTTCTCCGTTTCCAGGAAAATCTAGTTGCTTAGCTAGTGGGCTAGGTGCCCCCCATTCCCCTCCAGAGGACGCGGTGAGTTGCGAAGTGAACCGGGAGGCTCCGCTGTCAGATGGGGTGGCAGAAGCCGAGGATGTGCTGCAGTCTCCGGCTTCAGGCTGCGCTGCTCTGCTCTCCACCACTGCTGGAAACACCGACTCTTAAAGGGCCATGCTCAACAATGTCTCATTTTGTTAAAAAAAAAAAAAATGAGTCCGCTGGCAATGGCACATGATCTGACCAAGAAAAATGTGAAACTAATCTGAAACTTGAGGCATTTATGCAAGGCTGTTTATGTTTTTCTAACTAGTGAGTTGCTTTGCAGTGATTTATATAGGAGACATATGAAGCGGTGTACTTGGCAGTGGCGATTCTACAGTCTGTTTGGGCCCTGGACAACATTTCCCAGGAACCCCTTCAACCAGTGTTCATCAAAGTTCAAAGAAAGTCTCAAGTCTGTATACTCAAGTCCTAAATTAAGACAGTCAAGTCCGACACTAAGTGTTTGAGTCCTAAGAAAGCCTCAATGCATTCTTTACAAACATAATGTTGTTTTAAATTGAATCAGCAAATTGAGTCCACATGTCTGTGTGATAATATACAAAATCGAAACATATTTTCATTTCTCATCAACACACTATACAAAAGCTGCTTAGAAGCATCATAATGAAATTAAGTAGTTCTGTATGAAGTCTTACACATATAATATCAAAACTATGGGCATCTTTTATTTGATACGCTGTTGATTGTAGCTGTGGATGTTCCTTGATTTCTTCTGATGTTTTACACAGCCAATTCCTCTTCCTTTCATTTGAAATGTTGTGAATGTCAGAGTGGCTGCGTAGGTGCCCTTCAGGGAGGTTCCCAACTGAGATATCATCGCACATGTTCCATTGGTTGTTCTAGGGGGAGTTGGCTGTGCTTACCGAGGTTGGCACATTTTGAGACATTGAGTTTAAGCATTGTTTATGTTCAGAGGCCATGCCTCGGATCACATGATAGGTATTTTAAACTACTGCTAACTCCGGCTTGCACCCTAATTCGATGGGTGCAGTCCATTTAGGATTGCCTGACCCATTTCTGTGATCTATTTACTAATTCAGACATGAGCAGGAGCTGTGTCCCACAGGACATACTGTACACGACAGCACATAGCGTCAGGAAAATTGAATCTGATTTAGAGCCATTTGTTGACAACGATTGCAGCTTGGAAAACTAATTCGGACAAGTGCTGAAACAATTAATTGGTTGACGGATCTGTCAACTACTCTAACTATGAATGATTATTCGCTGGTTCAAGTCTCCCAAATGTTATAAATTAGCTTTTCAGACAAACCAAAATCACTTTAGGCTTTGTTTAAAGAAATCAAAACATTAATTGATGATGAAACTGTTAAGTTGGGAGCTTTTTTTAATCAATTTCAACCATTTTCCAGCAGCTGCACATCCTTGTAATTCAAGGATAGAGATTTTGTGGTTAAAAAATGACTAAAAAGCAAACAGTAGTTTTTGTAAACTTTATTGTGAAAAATCAAACAGAATGCTAAGATCAATATATATATTGATACAATGTTAATGGCCAGTAGTTCTGTTCAGCTGCAAATGTGATTTTTGAACAATGTTGTTGGAAGTCTGCAGTTCTTTCAGCCCACGGGACAGACATATGTGACAAAAAAGAAACTGCCCTCTCTGAAGTCCACCTGATCCTCATCTTCTGGTGTATAAAAAGAAAAGACTTCTTACTCTAAAATTGAAAACTAAAAATACAAAACTTTGGTCTGCTTCCCTTCACTGTCTGCCTCGCAAATTAATTTGAGCCACAGAGGGCAGAAGCAATCTGCTTGTAAAAACTGCAACAGCAACGGAAAAAAATCTACAAAAAAAGGTTAACCTTGCTCCTATTGAAGAAAAATAATATAAATGTCATCAAAATAGGAAAGTTAGCCCAGTACTCACATTATATCAGTCGTTTATATGGTAGCTGAACCTCTGCTCCAAAGGCACGTCAGCTTTTTAACTCCCTCACTCTCAAACCTTACATTTACAATTAAAACGACAAAACAAACACAATGACCTTAAATACAGAGTTAATCAAAACAAAATAAAAAAATTGGAAAACAACTAGACAAGTTTGAGTGTACTGTTTAACAGTGATAAAGGACTTCCTTCATCGAAACGCTGACTAGCCTCGCACTCCGTCGAAACCCTCCCCAAATCCAATGTCCTCTTTCCCCAAACCTTCACTGCCCTGAAAAACCTACACGTTGTCTTTGTACTCTGCAGCTTGCGAGTGTGTGTAACTATGTAAATGTATATTGTGTGTGTGTGTGTGTGTGTATTTAGGAGTGGTCTTGAGAGGCTGGTTGTCTTGGAACAGCATTAAGTGACAGAAATTAAGGGCGTGCTAGTTTCGGTTCGTGGGCCTTCAGTGTGCCAACAGCGTCCTTCACTGCATGATAGATGATGTTCTTCACCTGAGGGAAACGACAAGAAGCGACCGTTAAAACACCGACGCCAAAGGAAGAAATCTCCTGCGTCTAAAGATATGACGCAGAGAACAGAAGATTTGCAACACAGTAACAAACATTAAGCATTTATTGGTCTTGTGTTTGCCAACTTGCTTGTATAACAGAATAAAAAAATATCAATGTCCATCATTTTGTTGTTAAAGTGGTTAAAACATACTACCTTCTTACGCACAGTACTACTATGTCCTATTTTTCATCCAAATAAAAAAAAGGATTTGAAGGGTTGATGCTCATCTGTGGACCTACACGTTGTTAAATGTCCATCACAACCTTCCCCAACAGATCCTGTCAGCCATATCAAAGTGGCCAAATGTCCAAATAATTTCTCCTTTAAACTTGTATTGCTTTTGACACTTTCTCTACCGGCCCAGCACACTCTGGTAGCACATATGCAAACAGCATCATGGCCTTAGCTTTGAAAGAGACATCACTCTTTCGGTGGCTGGTCATTAATGCAGTTTTCAACATCCAGCAAACCAGTAAAAGCAGAGGAATCCTCTCCAAAAACACCATGCAATGTCTTTGTTTAATTGTATTTTGCTTAAGAAAAAGGACTTATTTTCCCTTTCTCTTACATAGTTTTCTGAACAAAGGCTGCCTGAGTCCGAATTTGATAGTTCATACTTTTAATTACTTTAAGCTACTAACAATTCTATTGTGTATTAATCACATAATAGTTTTGAGCTCCTACCTAGAAGCAGGACTAAATAAAGATTATTCTAAGCACTGACCTGTAGCTTGTCTTCGTGGTTTGTGTGAGTGGTGGATAGGTGTCTGAACTCCTGGGTCAGTCTGAAACAATGCCTCACATGCTCAGGTGACACAAAGTCCTCAGCCACCTTGATACAGCTGTATAGGTTGTGCACCTGAGAGGGGAGAGCAGAGAATCAACAAATACGTTCATGAAAGAAGTTGGAACTGGATTAACTTATTTGATTATGCAACTTCTCTTATACAACTTGTCTGACCTGGTGTGGAGCTCCAGCAGGGATAAAGACGGCGTCTCCTAAGAACTGTACAATGGCCCAGCCCTGGACACCATATTCTTCATAGAGCCTGCGGCGGAGCACCTGATCCAAGTACCAACTCTGGTCATGAATGGGGTCATGGTCTGGAGGGTTCTCTTGACCCTGCTCCTCTCCCACCTGACAGCAAAAACAAGGCAGAGAGTCTATATAGGCCAATATGCTCACAACTTATTGACGTTTAGCAGGTACAAGGTTTAGCATGTTTAGTATTTTAGCATATAATGCATGCTAAAGCTCGCTAACACAATTTCATTTACAACCAATGTATGTATAAGGTTAAATATGTCACAAGAACGATCATCTATACAGCAACTCAAGGGATCAGATGCTATTTAAGACACGGTCCACTGGCTGCTAACCTTGCGGAGCAGTTCTCTGATCTTCTCCGCATCCTTGGCAGCATAGATGTGCCAGAGAGCGCCGGGTTTCTCTTTTCCCTCGTACACCCTCCTCTTGGTCATTTCATCCACATCACCTTCCTCAATAGTGGTCATGACCTCTGGAGGATCAAACAAGTACACAGACACACACATAGTAGGTGCAAAAGGGCGATCAGCAGTGTCTTTGATAACAGCTTTCTACAGTGTTGACTTTTTAATGTCATACATTCATTTTCACATAACTGTGAGTGTTGATGTTCCAACATTACTGTCTTTTCGTTTCTATAACTGGATTTCTCATCCCTACATCTGGGCAGTGACACTTGGGACCGCCAACATAAATCTGCTGGTGGCTCATGAGTGTGTTGTTGGTTGCAGGTCTTATGTGGACTGGCTACTAGTATCAAACCCACCCATTAAACACACAGTTTTAACTTGTTTTCAGGGCTGTGCTTTAATTCAGATGTAGAGGAATCACTTGGCGTCCAAGACAAGCATCCCGGCAGCAGTGGCCTGTGTTTGCTTTGCCTGTAAACTACTGTGACAACACTAATGCCGAAACAGGCTATTAATATAGACACGAAAGAGTCATGGGCTAATTATTGTTGTGATATGTATATGCTCAATGTTCCTTTAGACAACAGTTATAATTTTAAAATGATATTTGGTTGTTGCTAAAGACAAATTGGAATCTTGTTTTGGGTGCAGTTGAGAACCCCGAGGGCAGAGAGCTACAGACTACACCATCACATTCACTGACACTAACTTCAGATCCACAGCTGAAGACGAAGCGTACTGAGAATCCTATTTCCGTTTGGTCATCCTTTTAGTACAAGTTTATTAGTGATTCAGTAAGACGTGGAAACCAAACACATTCAGAAGTTATGCGTTTGCTTTGGTGGTCATTCATCTTCCAATTTTCCAAATTCAAATGTTCCCGTCCGTGTGTCAAACGAGGTATCTTTGGCAACGCCTCACTTTTTACAAGAAAGTTAAAGTTTGTGTAGAGCACATGTCTTTGACCTTTAACCTTAAATTTGACTTTTACGTTTAACCAAAACATATTGTTAGACGTTTGGTTTATTATTAGACTTTTTAAACAACAATGACAATCTCTTATTAAATGATGTTCCTGATGATTAATGTGTAAATTTGAGGTGCTACATCTGGCTGGAAGTTTTTCAGGTTCCCTGTTTGTATTGGGTTTAAATGAAAAATGTTGCCAAATTAGCGCTTTTCCTCTTCTGTTAGACACCCAATCCGCCGTCATTGGCCTAAGCGTGTCGCCTCTCTAACTGCCTGCCCTCTGCATGAACTCATCACTCTGTTGTGAAATCTGACACCGTTTGAGCTATGATGTCTCTCTGCACTGCTGCGTGGAGCGCGAAAGAAGAAGAAACTTGATTTTGTACAATTAACAATTGATAAAATGTAGAATTTTACTATTTAAAAAATACACTTATTTGATGAAATGGGAAAAAACAGGGGTGGCAATAGTAGGCAGTGCCGGTTTCCTAGTTATCCAGCGGTGACTACTAGGTGGATGCCTCAACACAGACTAAAGTCGTTAACACTGACTACTGCGACAAGCCTACTCGATAATAAATTAAATCCTGCACAGTGAGAGTATGTTTAAGTTGAATGGCAATTCATGGAATTACATGTACTGAACTGCAAGCAATACACATTTATTAGTCCAACCCTGGACTCTGTTAGTGAAGAAATTAAATCCAAAAGACAATAGCAGAAATTTCAGTGTCATCGGTTATTCATTTTGGGTGTTGAAGGGTCATAGAAGGAAAGTATGGAAGGTATAGGGAAAAGAACATGCCACTGTGATGGCTCACAGTAATCTGGCTCCTACTTCACAGATAATAACAGAAGGATGGGCTGGAGAGGCGAAGGGGAGTTAGTTGAGAAGAAGGGCATGCTACTCAAATGATATAATTGAAAATCTACAGACCTTTATATCCATTGATATCTGCCTCTGTGAAGGAGAAATGTTGCCACATTGTAAAAGACTGATACACACTGAAGTGTCTTGTCAGGGTCCTGTCCAAGCCAATGGTGCTCACAGCAGCAATGGCAAACAGTACAAGTACGATGATAGGTAAGTGCAAATATCCTACATGAATTCTCTGGATCAGGAGTGACCCAAAAGACATGCCTTATTTATCTCTGTCCTCTATAGAGTCACTTACTCTGGGTAAATGTTGAACACAATGCCTTGGGCAATAAAATTAATCATAGATTTGTATTTAATATGCATGAATATATGTGCAGAATACAATTATAGTGTGTTCTGGGAAGTAGTGCTTCTTATTAAATGGGGAGGCTCAACTACCTTTGTAATAAAGAGATAAAACCAGAAGGAGAGACACAGCGAAGAAAGAGACAGTGTCTGAGTGCAGGCCAACTGACCTTTCTCCTGGTCTCCATCTCCTTGAGGTATGCCAACATAGACCATGACGTTGACGGCGTCAGACACATCAAGATGAAGGTTAGTGGTGCCAACTTTACTGTCTTCACTCGAGATCAAACCTGAGGTAAGGACAGAACGTGGAGGCAGTGAGAGAGATCCAACAAATATATATTGGAGTGGGAGATAAATGTGTTTATAAAACCCATTTTTTTCTCACCATAGGCATTGTACATCTTAGGTCCTAGATCGGGACGCACAAAGAAGTTGGGCAGGCGGGCAGCAAGGTTTAGGCGGCCATCTCTTTTTGTGTACTCGGGCAAGGGGAGGTTATCCATCAAATCGTCAAACCTGTGACAAACGTTAAAGAAAACTTCATACACGATACAACGCCTTCACAAATAGAATATATGAAATTGTTTTGCATCATACAAACAACCAGTTTGCAAATATATTTTGGCACGCACAAAAAAAAAAAAAGTTTGCTTTGGAGCGATTAACACAAATATGTTCTT
The DNA here is from genome assembly GCA_901007825.1 of Macroramphosus scolopax. Classification (NCBI taxonomy): domain Eukaryota; kingdom Metazoa; phylum Chordata; class Actinopteri; order Syngnathiformes; family Centriscidae; genus Macroramphosus; species Macroramphosus scolopax. The sequence continues at coordinate 14,216 of CAAKHC010011343.1, forward strand.
GGGGTTACCCACCGTGTGGGCATCATGTCCCTGAAGTCTTCTCCTGGGGGCCAATCCTTTAGTTTCAACACCATGGGCTGACCCTCGCTATCTTGCAGTCGCTCTGCGTTAATAGAAATATTAACGCATTAACGTATGTTACAATGTGAATGAGGAACATTCACAGGGGCTGCAGTGAATGCAGAGGTTTGCAACACAATCCAAAGAGCAAATAAGCATAATTTAGCATCAATTGTTTGGGTACTCACTGGAGATGACCTGGAAGCCGTCCCAGAAGTCGCGCACCTTCACATCAGAAATGATGGCACAGTTTCTACAGTTGACCAGGTCTACATCCTGGTCTCCGAACTCCTCACTGAAGGCCTCAGGACGCCATAAGTTTGATTTCAGTCGTTTATGTATGGCCGACACCAACACAGGCTAGACGCAAAGAAGAAGAGATAAGAGAGATGATAGGGGAAAGAAAGTTGAAGCCGTTATTCATGAACACTAATCTTTCCAGTTCTGCTATATTCCATTGCATGGCGATTCCACAAATAAATGCAACAGAAGTTATATCATATTGTGCTTCTTACTTGTCCCTGCTTCCAGCACTCTCTGAAGATCTTCCAATTGTTGCCGTTGCTGGGATCCTGTAGGCAAAGGAGTCGCCCGTCACAGAGCCAGGAGTGCGAGGTATGTGGTTCCAAAACACTAAGGCCCATAACTCCGTCTTTACGGCCTCCCAACACACCGAGCTCGCCTCCCTCAGAGGCCCCCGTCCGACGGCCTTCTGCTTTCTTGGTCTCCACAACTGAGGCAATGATGTGATCCAGGAAGTTTGGAAGGCTGCTCTTTAGTTTGTCACTCTGAGAGACAGATATACGAATTCAGGATTACAAAGCCATGTACCTGCTCCTACAGGTGAATACTTCTAGTAGTTTTGGTCATGCTACACCAGTAGATGGCAGTAATACAAGTTATTTCGATCAAAGATCATATATTCACAATTCACAAAAATGACAATCTAAATATTGCTGGAAATGTTTTAATAGACCTTCTATATTTTGATACTGACTCACTTGCAAACATTATATTGTATATTGTTACTAAGTAACATTACTGCCTGTTCAGTTGTAGTTTACATCCTGTTCATTAGAGTCCATGAGAAACGTGTTCTTGCTGGACATTATGATGAGACTGAAATTGACCTTTGAACTTGTTGATATACAATGTCATCCAGCCATGTTATTATATTAGACAGTTGTGTGACATTTTGTCAAGATCAGCATAGTCATTCTTGAGTTTCAGCAAAAATTATGTTTTGTGAGGTCAAAGTGACTTTTACCATTAGGTTTCTGTCCTTGACTTGAAGTAGAATTTTGTGCCAGATGTAATCACTTCTCCTCCGGGCATTCGTGAAATATCACAGTCACAAAGACGTGACTGACAGGCCTTTAGAAAGGATGTGGACACTTCATAGAACAAAATTAAATAAAAGTTGTATACATACGCCTGCTGAGGTAAAGACGGACGGGAATGGTACCCCACTCTCTCCAGGGCCCTGGGGAAGCTTGCCTGGTCCAGAGTTGAGCAGGTCCCGAAGACTAGACCCTTCAGGTTTGGACTGGGCCATGCTGGAGCCCAGTAACAGGCTGTTAAATAGCTTAGGGCTGGAAGCAGAAGGCTTTGAAAGGGCACTGAGTGAGTCCAGGCCAAAAAGCGGCCGACTGTCTCGACTCATCATTGACCGAAGTGAACCAGATTCTGGAAGATAATGGCAAAAAGATGGTAATGTACCCTTAAATGTAAAAATTGAGAAACCCAGATTATACTGGCTAAGGGTTCACTCTTTCCTACTTACCCTTGGTGTCATCCTTGGCTTTCTGTGTGGCCAAGTCTGCCAGCCAGTGCAGAGCAGAACTGTTGCCCTCTCCTGATGAGCGTGACTCCTTGGCAGAGGACTGCATGTGGTTACATGGGGAAGATGTACCACTTGTGGAGTTACTAGTACTGCCGACACTTTCTCCACCCCCGCCGTCTGACGATACTGCTGTTTGTGTACTTTCTGTTTTGATAGTTGATGTTTCTCCTTCTGACTTTGGAGTGCTGCCAACACCAGAGGCTGCAGGTCCGAGGCCACCACCACTGTTCGTTGTAGACTGCTTAGATAAGCACAACCATACATAAGACCCACATTCAACACATATTTAATGAAATTTGAAAAGATAACGATGTCCAGCAGTACCTGTGAAATCCCATTGGGGGCACTGGGGCGCACTAGAGGCTTGGTGTGTCTACTGGTACAGGGACAATTAGCCTTAATACCCCACTTTCCTCTTGCTGAGTGCACCATGTCACCTATGTTGTAAAGAGCTGTAGCAGGAAGGAAAACACAACTCTTACATTACCAATACAAGACCATGCTTACTTGATGCTCGTGAGGCAGACACATAGATTTACAACTCAATTATAATGTACAAGTGCTGGATGTTACCTGTCCCAGGTATAATCTGTGTAGGCATGAGGTTCTGTGGCTCATGAGGTTGACCTTTGGCACACTTCAACCAAGAGAAAACCTCATCCTCTGGAACTTCATCTACATCTGAAGAACAAAGAAAGGTTTGCTTCCAACACATCTCCCTCACAAACTACATGTATTTAGACTTGTTCTTCTATATAAACAAATTGCAGTAAAATAAAGGTTAACACAGTACAATACAGTACACAGTGAATGTACCTCTATAGCTCACTACATGTCACTAGGAGGACTTACCCTCCCTTGGTCTGTTCCTGCGAAGCCGATAGCAGTCCAGACATACTCCAAAACCACACTTGCGACAAACCCAGTGGATGTTGAACAGCGTTGTCTCACAGACGTCACACATCTCCCGAACGCCTCGCACAGCACGTTTCCATGCCACTTTCTCTGAAGAATAAGCCAAAACGTAACATGATTCTACATTCAGGACACACTTTTGACAGGTGGAGTCAAATGAAAACGGCCTCAGAATTAAATCTCTTTATACTTACGGTGAGGTTCTACCATCATCATGGCTTCTTTCTCAGACATGACCAACTGGCAGAACTGGTCTCCCACATTGGCCAGGATATATTTGGATGTATCAAGATCAAGACCCTCCTGGACAGCTGGTGCAGGTAGCCACAGACCCATTGCCATAGAATCGCTCTGCTGGGGGCTGAGGAAGCCTTCAACACGCAATACACCTTTACGTGTGAAAGCCAACCTGGTCACAGGCACAAAAAAAAGGGTTCATTTAGTGTCAAATCATTTTCAAATCACCATTTATTCTCTTCTGACAACTGTCCCCTTTGACATTCAAACGCACAAAGCTGGAAATTATTGCAATGTCACCAGCATATAGTCACTTACCTTCGGAAGTGGAAGAAACGACAGGCTACATTTGGATCATCGTCATCTTCGCTGTCCTCGTCTGTATTGCGATATTTGCGGTAACGTTCCAGACGGCATTCGCGACACTTGTGCAAGTGAGGGGCAACGTTGATGCAGGAGCCATCCTGGAGGAAAGACTCACCAGACTGCTTCAGACGACGCACCTTACTCTGGTCTTTTAGTACAGATTGGCCCACTGGAAGAGACAAGTTAATGTTGATCATTTGTTTAAGTTTGTCTTTGTCGCCACAAACACTCCTGCGGTTCTTTAGAGTAAACAGAACGTACCTTTGAAAGGCTTATTACGTGGACGACCCTTAGCAGCCCCTTGCACTTTAGTTTTCTGCAGCATTGACCCATCCTTTGCAGGGTGAGGTGGTCCACCTGGGGCTTGGCCTTTTTCTGGACCATCCTCGTTATCACTTAGGTCGGACAGGTCACTGTTACTACTGAAGTCTGAGTCACGTTTGGAAGATTGGCCTCTTTCCTCTAGGGCAAACTTCTGAGTCTGGCTCTGGTCAAAAGCAACAGGCGCCTCATCCATCCCGCCAGGGCCAGAGCTTCCAAACATAGAACAGCCTGAGGTGGATGTCGGCATCTCCCCAACCTCTTGCTCCTCCCTTTTCAGAGTCCCTTCACTGTGTGACCTCTGAGATGAGGCTGGTGCAGGGGAGGAGGAAGAGCTGGGTGAAGCAGCTGTTGAGAGTGCTGGGAAAGGGGAAGGGGAAGACAGAATCCCTTTAGGTGGCTCTGCCATAGTGAACAGGTTTGGCTTGACGTCCGAGGAAGGGCCAATGGTCAACGGCTCAGTCCCAGACAGGCCAGCAAAGGATGTGTGTGATGTTTTGTCCCCATACGCCAGAAATGGATTAGCAGGCTCTTTGGAGGCCTGCAGAAAGAGGTTCTGGTGGCTTTCTGATGCGTTGAAGCCAGATTGCAGCGCCAAGCCTCCTGCAGCTGTTCCATTATTACTGCTCTTCTTTGAAGCAATTTGGACTCCAGATGCCGTTGCCAGACCACCAATACTTAGACTAGAGCCTCTTCCTCCTGCAGAGCCACCCATGCCCTGGAAGGTTGATGAGGATATATTAAGCAAACCATTTGCAATTGGATGGGTCTCAGGCATTTTGGACTGCTCAGGCTTTGTCAGCCCTTCAGTGGAGGGCTTGAAAAGGCTCGGGGGCACCTTGCTCAGGCTTTCTGACACTGCAGTGAAGTAATTAGTGTCCTTAGACTGACTTTGACCGGCAGTTGGGCCAGGGCTTGCCCCAGAACTCTTTGTCATGCACTGGAAAAACAAGTTTTGGTCTTGGTGGGATTGGGTCTCATTCTTTGCTCCGCCGAAGCCAAAACCAAAGGGCCTTGGAGTGTCGTTGGATGTCGTAGTATTAGCAGGAGCTCCATTGGTCTGAGAGGTAACATCTCCAAATACAGGAGCAGAGGGCACAGCCGGCGGCAAACGAAAACCCACTGCAGACTTAGACCCCTACCAAACAAAACAATGTAAATGCATCATTTACACTGGGAGTGATGATCATGTGCATCAGGTCGTCAGCTTATATGGAAGGTAATTAGCAAACTGATATTAAAACAAACATATCAACAAATTGCAATGGCATCCTATAATTGTATGAGAATATTGATCGTCTTACCTCAGTCTGACTTCCCCAGGTTGGAGCTTTAGGACTAAAACCCGCAGAAGCAGAAAGTGCCACACTAGGGCTACTGTCATGTGAAGACCAGGAAATGGTGACAGGCCCAGGTGAAACAAGAGCAGCTGTTTTGGTATAAGCTGACTGGGAGGCCTCCTCTCTGTCTGGCTGGGGGGATGGGGAGGACTTGGGGACTGGAGCACCAGGGACCAGACTTGGCATCTGGCCTAGTGAGGGGAAAGATGTGGTGGAAAAGGGAGAGGGTGCCGGTTTGAGGGGAGGAGGCGTCGGGGTATGAGAAACTGCAGTGGTGGAGTCTGCAGCCCCTTGTGTGGAGAGTGCACGACCATTTTCCTTGACATGAGCAGGAAAGCGAGGCAGAGCAGAACTTGATTGGTCGACCTGGAGTGAAGAACTGGTGTTGGGAGATGACACTCTGCCCTGAAGAAAGGTTCCCTCTGAAGAGCTTCCGTTTTTGGTTGTGCTGCTGACTCTTTCGCCAGAGTCTCCACCCCACATGCCTGTGCCTTCACTCACTGTTTTGTTGGAATCGCCACAGTTCTTCCCATCAGCTCCCAGGTCTCCTGCTCCTTTAAACCGTTTCAAGTTCATGTCATCCTCACCTTCGGAGGCAGTCCTTCGTCTGCGTCCACTATCACCCTTCATTGTTTCACTGTCCTTCCTTCGTCGTCCATTTTTACCGAGCTAAAAAATATTGAGAGTAATTTTGATACAAACAGAACTCTATCCAAAGTTGAAAATACAATGTTGAGTACAACCATTCTAACTTAATACACAGCAAGACACGCACCTACAGAACATAAGTTGATTTAGAATCAGATGACCTTACCTCTTCCTCTGTCAGCATCACATGTATCACACGGGGATCTACCACCTGATTTTCTGCACCCTACAGCATAAAAGGGGTTAAAATAAGAGGGTTATTTTCCCGCCAAGATCAGTATATATTCAGGCAAACTACGTAGTAAATTGAATGTTTACCTTGTCCAATGTTATTTCCATTATGTGAGAGAGAGGGTCGTGCTGCGAGACCAGTCCTGACGCCCAGCAGTCCTCAAACTCTGGCTGGTACACACATACCCTGCGTCCTTGAATCGTATATGAACCTGACGGCAAAACAGGGGAAAAAAAAGAGGGTTTAAGTGGAAAGCCTGAGGATGCAGATTGGATGGAACACTACATCTTACTTAAAGGTGGACTCAGTCATACTGAAGAGGATTGTTGATTTTTAAATTCCAGCCGAACCCTCATAAGTCATGGACACGTATTGTCACGGCAACAACTGGGCGCACTTACCAAAAGTTTAAATAATTCAAAACCACAAAGAATGACACATATCTGGTGATGGTTAAGGCCTACCCTTCCTGAAGATCTCCTGAAGTTCGAAGTCACTACGCCAGCTGGAGATGGCAGCCTGCAGGGACGGCTGCTCCGACAGCAAAGGATGTCTTGCGTCTTTCTCGACCTGCAAATGGACCCAAACCAAACTTACCAAAATACGTTCTCACATAACAGTAACAACAGAGAAATATAAACGTGTCAAATTACAATACTGCTGGAAAGACAACCAGAAATGTGACTAACAAAAAATCTAAAGTAATTACAACTGTCCTGTCCTAAAACTGTATGCGTCCGCATGGTATTTAATTTATAGTCATATGAAATAGAGAAAGACAAATTCAATCAAATCGTATCCAAGACAAACCAGGAAATGTGTCATTTTCTTTAGATGCATCCTGAACAACAGTAAAACAGACTCACACACCTCAAACCTCTGGACAGACTTGTTATCAGGCAGGAACTCAAATTCTTTGTTTCCAAAATACTCCACTGGAACCAATGATCCTAAACCCACTCTGTCCACTATGGAGCGGAAGACCTGCGGGAAAACAGAATATCATTATCGCTTTGACCTTTTGAAAAAAGGCCGAACCATTCCATCAGAGGAGAGCGAGTGTCTGGTTAGCTTATTCAAATACATTTCAATGACCTGGGAAATAAACGTGTACAGTAATCCCTCGTTTATCGCGGGGGTTACGTTCCGAAAATGACCCGCGATAAGTGAAATCCGCGAAATAGAAAACTTTTTTTTTTTTTACAATTAGCAACTATTACATGTATACAAATACAGTGACTCGCGTGTAGGCCGTTTCACTGCTCTTCAGACTGGGCCGCTGCATCCTGACTGCGCTCTGCAGTGTTCTCTTCTTCTGAAGCCCGCGGTGCAGTACACCGCGGGCAACAGTTATGTGTGCAGTACGTACACATAACTGCACGAGACGACAAAATGATAGCACAATTCGTAGCATGTTTTGATACAAGAAGCGGGAGTGAGTTTTTAGCGAATCAGAATGCAGAGCACAATGCACCAAAAAAAAAAAAAATGCATTATGAAAATCCGCGAAATAGCGAATCCGCGATAAGTGAACCGCGAAGTGGCGAGGGATCACTGTATATGAAAGCTCACATTGTTTGCTTCCAAACAATACATTTCACCCAAAAATGGATCTAAAGATATCAGGTACCGTGTATTGTGTTCCCCAATTACATTTAAACTATCTCATCAGTTCCAGTCAAGTGTAAACATTC